>OZ010736.1:77946118-77998618 GCA_963932295.1 Tipula lateralis | reverse complement strand
TGCAAGACCAAGCGCTAAGCAAGATTCCTGAATAACACCGGGCCTATTCCTACAGCCGTTTACATAAAACGATAGGTAAGGATAGGAAGGTATGTTAGTTAGGAAAGAGCGACCCGGTTACAGACACCATGACTGTCGATACTAAACTACTATTATCACAACACAATCACAATTCTAATCTACTAGTGTGCAATCGCCAGTCAGCATTCTCCAGTCCGTAACACCTAACTGCTCTTCTATATTTTGAATAAAATTAAAACTAAATTAAAATTAAAATTCTAAAATAAATTTATTAGTTAGTTGCTAAGGAATCTGTACCCTAATTAATTAATTTTATTATTTATTTCAACTCCCATACGTACAACTAACCTGATTAAAACATAAGTACAAAAACTCTGAAAGAAAAATTATTAACTTATGGCTCAGGTATTTGAAACAATTTAATTAATTTGGTATGATAGTTTAAGCCATCCATTACGATAATGTTACCATAAGTCTATAACATGCTCATCAGAGAATCAAAATAGACTAGAGCGACAATCTTCAGCAGAACCATTTTACTGTTTCATAGTTAGTAAAATAATATCATTTGTTAGTAAGATCTATATCATTTTCACATTAACATTGTTTATTATTTTTATTAGGATAGGAAGAAAATTTATAATTCGATCAAATGTATTTGTGCTACCTCAGCAGTTGAAACTGGAGTATTTAGGTTAATTATCCTGGGATCTTCTCATCATATGCTGCATATAAAATTGCGTCCCTATATTTCCAGATCCACCACCATCTAACGTGAGGGGTAATATTTATTTATTTTATGACCATTTCATATACATACGCATACACGACCATTTCATATACATATATAAGCATTTCATATACATACATTATCACGACCTAATAAACTGTCAATTCGTGGATAGGGTAAATTATTGAAATAAATAAATAATTGAGTAAGTTAGCTATAACCTGCAACTTAGCTATAACGTATTAAAATTAAATCATTTACACAAAATTCTAAAAATAAATTAATTTACTATTTATGTAAACTCCAGTTCGTACACCTATCGAAATTTTAAACTCTTAATTAATTAACTTACGGCTCCTGAATCTGTAATCATAAATTAAATTAATATGGTATGCTAGATTAAGTATCCGTCAACCATTACGCTGATGATATCATAATATTAGAATATGTTTGTCAGAAAATCAAAATAAATCTCTGAAAACGTTTTACATTCCAAAATTATGCAACATCGTTTTAAAACTAAAATAAACTTTCCTTGTAAACCCCTTCCAACTATAGTCATCTTAACACTTACATTTTTAATTAAACCCAAACCTTTTTCATAAATTATCATTACTATTTTTATATTACTGCAATGCAATGTGATTGCAATGCAATGCTCGTATTATGGTCTAGATCAGGCATGACACTTTACTAAATGTAGTAGATCCGCCCGACCCCAAAAGATGAGGAAATCAACACCCCTCGGAGTGAACCCCATTCAAGCAAACCAAAGACGATCCAAACTCAACATTCAACCAAACATACATCTATTAGTAGTAAACAAACTCTAACAAGAGAACCCAATCGTAGGCATCCAAAATAGCACCGTCAACAACGGGACACCAACCTACACAAAAATAAAAAGTGCAGACCTATCTCAACTTGCATCCAACAAACCGAAATCCATCCAAACACCCCACATTCCGGCTAATCCTCCAGCTTACAACTAATCCCACTCGCGTCCAAAACCCCATATGCCAACAGAGGCTCCCAACCGCCACCGCAACTAGATCAACCCTCATGCCCGTCCCAATCAAATCCAGTCTCGAAACCCTCTCCCCCTCCCAACCACAGCAGGACCATGAGACAAAGAACAAATCACCAGCATGCAGCTATCAAAACCTACAAAAACCGCTTCCTCCAAGAACCCCAGTCCACTCCAGAATCGAGCGACAGCCTTCAAAAATCCATCCAAAACATCAAAACCTCCCATCACTCTGAAAAACTGAATGCCTCCAAACCACCACTGCAAAACTGCTACAATCCCGCCGATACCCAAACATTTAAATAGTTCCAAATCCACGACACTAAAGTCACAACCTTCCAGACTAAAACCATCCTCAACCACAATCCCAAAATTTACCTCCGATAATGGAAGATACATAGCCGTGTTCTGCACCAAATCTAAATACTCCTGTCCTACAAAATCCCTGAGGATGTGTACACCTTCCTTATTAACTATGTGTCACACACACGCACCCTTTCGAATTGGAATACAGAAAGCAAATTTCCAGAAATTTAAATATCCCACCGACAACTGAAAGAACAATTTTTACGAAAGAGAAAAATATTCGCTAAAGCGGCAACTTAAATCATGCTAAAGCGTGAACCTCAACAAGTGCGAACATTTTTGCTAATTTTAGAATCGAGACAATGGAATTGTTGGTAGACCGGATAAAAGGCGCAATGCATAAAAAATATTACATAATATAACCAAAGCTAAGAATATTTTCGGAACTCTTGCCAAACTAAGCAACGAAGAAACAAATACTTTCCAATATAGTCGGGGTTGGTTCCAAAATTTTAAAAATCAGAACGAATTCCTAAATATTAAAATTTCAGGTGAGTCAGCTAGCGCAGACACAACTGCAGCAAACGCCATTCTGCAAACAATTAAAAACATCCTTGCATATGGGAATTTAAGCCATTATCTATTTAACGACGAAACAGCTTCTTAGTACTTGAAACTAACGCCCTCGCGAACATATTTGGCCACAGCAGAAAACCATGCCTCTGAGTTTTCAATACTAGCAAATCTTGGGATGAAAATCAGTCCACCAGTTCTATTGAAGATATAGCTGAAGAACAAACTCAAATCGTCAATATGGCCAAAAAACTTGGTTTCATGGATGTTGATTTGTCTGACGTAGAAAATTTATTAATCTTACAGGATGCTTCACTATAATGAATTGAATTGCGCGAACATCATGAAGACAGTGACTTGTACATTGAAACTTATAAGGCTAGTTCAAGTCAATCTACTCGTAATAAATATTTCCTACCGGTCACAGAAACATCGCCTCAATCATCTAATTCATCATCCGATGAAAGTATTTCATTATCTGATGAATTCGAAGGGTTATAGATTAAAACAAATAACGAAACAATTTACGTACATACTACTGAATTATATTTTATTTTATATTTTTACGATTTTAGAATTTGAATAAATTGTACTTTGTACAGAACCAACATATTTTTTATTACATATTTGAATACTTTTCCGACCTACGTCGTATTAAGTTACGTTGCATTTTTCAGGAACGCATCTACGACGTTAGTCAAGGATCGCCTGTGCATATGTTTATAACATCTGTATAAAATATTGAATAAAAATAAACAAAAAAATCTCTAATAAAAATAGGAAACAGAATTTTGATGGACGAAACGAAAATTTTGTTATATACATAATATGAATACCTAGGACATTTAAATGTAGACAGTCGTGTGTAAATTTGCGTTTTCAACAATCAAATAATGATGTATATACATTACAGACACAATCCAAAAATTTATAAAAATAAAATGTAATTCGCCAATTACATTGAATATATTAACATTTTCCACAACGATCGCACAATGGCAGTGATCGTGTTAAAATTTCAATATACAAAATCCCAACTACTGTATGTTTTGAAACATACATAAACCAAAATATTAAAAATCTTCTAAAGGAAAGGAAAATAAGAGAATTGTATGAAGAGCTAGTCAAACGAAAGAAGACGAAACATACGAAGCATGCGATCGCTTTCAATGGATATATTGTGGTGTGCGTGTGATTTGAACATGATGTATATAAGATACAAAGACGAATCATTATATATTACAATATTATGCATATAAAGGAGAAACAAGAACTGAATCAGTGCTAATGTATGTATACGGCCGACTCAGAGAGAAATATAAAAAACTGAGTTAGTATGCAAAAAGGCCTAAAAAACGAAAAATGAAAAAAATTTCTCATACAAAAGACATGAAATCAATTTTTTTAAAAATCGTTTTTTCAGCTTTAACTCGTCATATCTCAATATCTATCGATAAAATAAAAATTTAACCTAAGGAGCGACAAAAGTCCGTTTTATTCTTTAAATATTGGAATCATTGTTTTTCAACTTAGGGAAATTTTCAGTTCTAAATTTTCGATTTCTGTTTCGAATGAAACAGTATGCATTACTTGCTTTTATAATTGTAAAACAATATACAACTTCTGTTTATTATTCCAAAATCCTGAAATTGCAATTAAAAACTGCATGAACAAAATAATTGAAAACTGCGTACATTCATTCCTTTTTCTACATTCCGATTCAAAATCAAAATGTAGAATGTACACTAAAATATTTTCTAGTTGAGACTTTCTCGTTTGTTTGTTAATGATTTTTTGTTTTTTGTTGTTGATTTTTATCTTTCCGTCCCTTATACTCTAATATACTTTTTAGTACCTTTGTCCTATTCCTTTAGTTGAAATCATTTAAATTACGCACACACATAAATTCGTATACAAAACAATTTTTACTCTCCAGATTCAGTCCGATCTTGCGGAAAATCGAAAATTTAGAACTGAAAATTTCCCTAAGTTGAAAAACAATGATTCCAATATTTAAAGAATAAAACGGACTTTTGTCGCCCCTTAGGTCAAATTTTTATTTTCTCGATAGATTTTGAGATATGACGAGTTAAAGCTGAAAAAATGATTTTTAAAAAATTGATTTCATGTCTTTTGTATGAGAAATTTTTTTCATTTTTCGATTTTTAGGCCTTTTTGCATACTTTTTATATTTTTAGTGAATCGGCCGTGAACACATACATTAGCATTGACTGAATGTAACACAATACCAACACTAGTATAAAACATTGCCTGTGAGATGTCAATGCGTAATAGCGTATGGAGCTTTAATAGATAGTATCGTACAAAATATAATAAAATATAACACAATATAATATAATGTATGTATAATGTAATTATAATAATAATAAAATATAATATAGTAATATAATAGCGATACTCATCTGTGATCCGATTTAAAACCACACAGAAACACACACCCACACCACAAACGCATTTATTTTATTTTATTTAACAACACCGAGAGGGGAATAAACACGTCCGCTCGTGAAGATCAACACAACACTCACAACATATTTTATTTCTCCCGCTGTCGATAAAACAGAACTCTAATATTTTCCTCAGTTTTGTTAACATTGGGACAACGCTGATATCGTTCACACCTTGGAGGAGTTCCTCATTTTCTTTGCCACTTCGATACACTGATCCTCTAGTATAGTGCCGTCACTCCGTTGATTCACATATTCAAAGAGTGATGTTCGTATTTCGTTTTTTGTTCCTGGTTCTCCTTCAAAATAATCGTATCGACGGTTTGTATGACTGCCACTCCTCCCGCTACAAAGCATTGACTATTCAGCAAACACTGAGGTCCTGAAAATTACCAATATCTTGGTTTGTTGGACAACGTGGATCTATGAAAATTCTCCGTACCAAAGAGCTGTACCACAAAAGCCTATTGCGGCTCATAAATGTCGCTCGATACACATTTTGCGGCCATTTTTCGGCAAAAATTTCGTTGATTTAGTTCGGTGTCACAGCCGTATACATTCTGCTATGTATCTTTTTTTTTTTTTTTTTTTATATTAAGCTTTAATTGGGTGCAGGGCGGACTTTTAGACAGTCCTAGCTCCTAGTAACTGTCAGAGCTTCTGCATAAAACGCGCGGTCCTAAAGTAAAGGTTGATAGCTGCCTTAAACTTGTGCATTTTATATTCCAACGGAAACTGAAAACCGGGTAACGAATTCCACTTCCTGGATGTTCGATTAATGAATTCGCGCTTTGGTGCAAATGAAGTTCGAGGTTTCGGGAGCTTCACCGTAAACCTATGCGCATTGACCGTTCCTCGTGTTACCCGTCCTGGCGTAACTAATGGTGGTATTTTCTCCTTTAATTCTACAGAACATTTACCATTTAATAATCTATAGAACACGCATAGTTCTGCAACGTCTCTGCGGTGCGGTAGGCTGTCTAGATCTTTCGTAAGTCTGGAGTTTCGTATTATTCGTATGGCACGCCGCTGAACTCTACCCAGCAACTGGAGAGCAGTGCCATATGCTCCACCCCAAACTTGACAGCAATATTCTATACACGGTCTAATTTTTTTTTTTTTTTTTATCGGTCTTTACAGGCCATTATTGGCCCGTACCGTATCAACCATCTGGCTCCATCGGTTTCGATCACGAGCCAGCTCTTCATATTGTTGCAGGCAACCAGAAGATGCCAGATCGCTCTCTACGCCGTGGAGCCATCGTCGCCGACAGCGACCTCTTCGCCTACCGAAAGGCGGTTCTCCCTTTAAAGATCGCTGTATCATTCGTTTTGGATCAGCACGCAGAACGTGACCGAGCCAGCCTTTTCGCTGTCCTTCGATTTCATGCACGATATAAGGAATTTGCATTAAATTCCTGATCTCGTGACTGAATAGAACTCGGTATGTGCCATCAACGTCGCGTTTTGGGCCATATATCACACGCATGATTCTTCTCTCGAATGTTAGAAGCCATCTTTCGTACTCATCCGTCAAGGTCCAACTCTCACATCCATACATGACAACGGGTCTGATCAACACTCTGTACAGTTTCAGCATATCCGTATTTGCAAGATATTTTGATTTCAGCAGTGGACGTAGAGGATACAAAGCCCGATTGCCAGCGGCAAGGCGAACCTTGATATCCTCTCCCACATTATTATCGTGAGTAATGAGAAATCCAAGATACTTGAATCTCATCACTCCTTCAAACGTGTGGTTTCCACTACTGAAATCACTTGCGTCTTGGTCTCGAAAACCAGAGATCAGATATTTGGTTTTTGACTCATTGATTTTGAGACCAACGGAAGCTGAAAACTCTTCCAGTGGATCAAGTATCTCTTTCACTCCGTTGCCATTTAATCCAATCACACAGATATCATCTGCATAAGCAAGAAGTTGATTGGATTGTCGGAATAAGATGTTGTCCTGAGGTGTTTCACTTTTACGAAGGATGTATTCCAACATGAGATTAAAAAGTATCGGGGACAACGCATCTCCTTGTCGAGCACCAGTAGTGATTGCAAAAATTCTCGATAGCCTGTTCTCAACTTTAACACAGCATTGTGATTGCGTTACTGTCATTTTACACAGATGTACATATTTTTTTGGTATTCCTAAATATTCAAGCGCATACCATAGCCTCTCTCGATTGATCGAGTCATAGGCTTGCTTGAAATCTAGGAATACCTGGTGTACATCGCGAGATGTTTCGTAGTACTAGGAAAGAATCATCCGCAGCGAAAAAACTTGATCAGTGACTGACCGATTTGGACGGAATCCTCCTTGGTAGTCACCGATAATTTCTTCCGCTAGAGGAGTAACTCTTCCCAAGATTATGTAAGACAATAACTTATATGCTGTGCCAAGGAGAGCTATACCACGATAGTTCTCGCATTTCAAGCGATCACCCTTTTTGAATATTGGGCATAACGCGGCCACTTTCCATTCTTCAGGCATAACTTCATTTCGCCATACCAATCGAACAAGGTCGAAAAGACTCCTTCCACAAAGTTAGCCCTCCGAATATCAAGAGCTCTGAATTAATGCAATCAACTCCTGGTGAACGATTTCTCTTTAGTCTCTGCATGGCCATTGTGAATTTCTCATAGGATGGATCTTCAATGATTTTTTCTACGGTCTGTTCACGCCATGTATCGAGTACCACATCGACGTTAACACAGAGGTTTCCATCCTGGTCCCGAATGGCAGTTGACCGAGATCTTAAGGTATGGTGCAATTCGGTGATTCTCTTAAAGAAACCACGCGAATTGTGCTCATTGCTGAGTTGTTATACTCTTAAGACCTTGGCCTTCCACCATTCGCGATTCTTCTGTCTACAAATGCGTTTAACTGTCCTCCTAGCAAGAACTGCATTGTTTTTATTGTTTTATTGTGGGCTATATTACGTTGCTCAACAGCAAGACGACACTCCTTATCAAACCAATTAGTTTTGGGCTTAGTTTTCACTACACCGAGAATGTGCTGGGCAGTATCGACAACTGAAGTTTTCAATACTTCCCAGACACTGTTCACATCATCAGATTGGTAATTGGATTGCATAATGCTATTGCTGACAAGACCTTGATATTTTCGTTGCGTTTCTTCATTTATCAGACCTTCACAGGAGAATCGCGTTTTATATTCTCCTGTCCTCCCTGACTTGTACGAAAATCTCCATCGTAGCTTTGCAGTGACTAGATAATGGTCACTGCCTACGAATTTTGTTGACGACCGATACGATCTCACGTCTTGAACAACCCGAGCCCGGTCTTTAGAAATCAACACATGGTCAATTTGGCTTCGGGATGTTTTACGTGGATGTGTCCATGTTTCCAAATGGATGTTTTTATGAAGAAAGAATGTACTTGCCACTTTGAGATCATGAGCGATCGCAAAGTACATCATTCTTTCCCCATTATCAGTCGCAGTTTCGTGTCGAGAGTACGGACCTATGTTATTACATAAGTCGGTCTGATTTCTGCCACCTCTAGCATTAAGTCACCAATCTAACATCGTGCTCAGGTATAGAGCCCATCAGATTATCCAAATTATTGTAAAATGAGTCTTTATCTTGGGGTTGGCTTACATCAGTGGGCACATGTACACAAACAATTGACAGGTTGGCTAATCGCATGTTCAAGCGAAGCTTACATATTCGATTATCGACTGGAAATCCAACACAGCCTTTTTTACCTGCGGCCCAATGAGTTAGCCAACTCCAAGATTTCCGAGGTCATCTCCACGGTGTAGCAAGGTTTAGCCTTGGGACACATGGTCTCCACTTTTAGGCCATCGAGTTTCTTGGAGAGCTACGAGTTCCAGCCGATACTCCTTCATACATGTGATAAGGCCGTCCAACGCGCCAGGTTTTCTTAATGACTGCACGTTCCACGTGCCGATCCTCATTCTCGTATCCGGGTATTTAAGCGGGGGTCATTCTTGGTTTGGCGGTATCCGACTTTGTTTTTATTGTTGACATTTTTAACAGTGATATTTTTTTACGGATGCGGGTCGTCAGCCCAGCGATCCAACCAGATTTAGTCGCCTCCTACGACAAGCTCTGGACACTGTGGGGGTATTCTATGGATCTCATGTTTCGTTCGAAATATTTACGAAACATGTTTGCCCCCAGCCACAGGGCTTACACGGTCTAATAAAGGTTTTATATATCTGGAGAACCTGATGCGATTTAAAAAACCGTCTGCATCTATTGAGGAACCCGAGTTTACGTGAAGCTAATTTGGCCAATGCGATAATGTGTTCATTCCATTTTAAATTGTTACTTATTTGAACACCAAGCAGACGAATTGAGTCACAACCCACGAGAACGTGGCCTTTTACCACAAAAGGGTATTCGTTGCGACTTCTTTTACGCGAGAACGTGCATATTTGTGTTTTTTTCTCGTTTAATTTGACCTGATTTTTAACTTACCACTCAAATATTGTACTCAAGTCGGAATTAAGCGAAGTGACAACTTCCAGCCATTTACCGTTTAACTCGGAAGGAGTAGGCTCGACCTCGAATGAAATAGAAGAGTGCAATGTTGCATCATCGGCAAAACTGTGGATAGGGTTTACAGTGTTATCCAACAAGTCATTAATGTATAACAAAAACAAAGTTGGTGAATCTTGAGTGCCTGTAGACGGCTCTCAATTTTATTCGGGTGTAGTGTTTGCGTGGTTCATCCCTTTACCTCCAGCTCTGTATTGATATCTGTTTGTGTAGAAATATCCTGTTTCTGCACCACTATTGTGCTCTGGGCCGTCTTTTCTTTTTTTTCACTTCCGCTGACCTCACCAACATTACCTGGTGCTTATACTTAGTTAATTTGTTAGTCGCCATTCGCACTCTTGATATCGACTCTTTGATTTGATTTTTGGTCATCGGATTAGACTTAATCAGCGCACTTAAACTAGTGGATTGTTTTTCTATATGCTTGATTATTTCTATGAGCACTGCTTATTCCATATTCACTTTTCAAAACACCGTTTATTTCCGCCCACTTGGCTATTTCTGGAAGCGAGGTATGATGTATCGGCATTCATCTTGTCCTGTTTGATCTCTTGAACATCTTATCACTGGCTTCTCCTATTTCCGCTATATATATTTCCGACTTTTGCCCGGATAAAAAAAAAAATCTATGGCTTAGAGGCCGTAAACGGCCCTTACCGCGTCAACTGAGACCTTACAAACCAATTTTAACGATTGGTGCACATTGTAGGTGGTCAACACAACGAATATTTTTACACACAAACGCATTTTTATATCATCCGGTTGCATGTTAATTTTTTGGTCAACGGCGGGAATCGAGACCGCGGCGTGATGAGAAACTCTCTTAACCATTAAGCTACAACCGGCGACATGTACTAGCCCGGATTTATTAGCCTGATTTTCTACTTTCATCGCAAATTAGGTATTGCAAGGTTGTGTGAGAAACATCACTCTCATTGTACTTGTTTTGTTTATTTGGTTCCATGTTCTTTCCACGAGTAGCACGAGATATACGGTCATCCAAGACAGAGCTCTGCATTATCATTTGAAGACTACCTTGTAAAACTGAAAGTCGTTAATTTTAAAGTTGTCAATGGCACCCTTACTTGAGTGACTAAAGCGGTTCATATATGAACTAAAATTTCCCCCATCAACAGGGATCCAAAGCTCCTTCTGTTATATTTATATATATATATATATATATATATATATCCGGTGCGTTTCTAACAAAATTTTTTAATATCAAAAACCATACACTCAAACTATATTCTTATTAGAAAATTTTGATTTGATTCGAGAAGAAAATACTGGGATCCGTTCACAACTGCATATTTTAAAATGACATTGTAAAACGGCATATTCTAAAACGGCATAAGGTTCAAATTGACATTTTTTAAAACGGCATTTTTCAAAACTGCATAAGGTACAAAACGGCATATGGTTCAAAATGACATTTTTTAAAACGGCATTTTTCAAACTTGCATAAGGTACAAAACGGCATATGGTTCAAAATGACATTTTTTAAAACGGCATTTTTCAAAACTGCATAAGGTACAAAACGCCATATGGTTCAAAATGACAATTTTTAAAACGACATTTTTCAAAACTGCGCATAAGGTACAAAACGGCATAAGGTTCAAAATGACATTTTTTAAAACGGCATTTATCAAAACTACATAAGGTACAAAACGGCATATGGTTCAAAATGTCATCTTTCAAACAGGATAAGGTAGAAAATGAAATTCTTAATCGATGACAATGAAATAGACTATGATATTATACATATTATGAACTTAATATACTATGAACTAGACTATGAACTTATACAATTGATTATAGCTTATTTATATGAAAGAAGAAAGTATTCCTTCACTAAATATATCAAATTTGATTCGGTACAGTTATATTCGTTATAATATGTATTGTAATATTTTGAAAGATATATTTATTATACTCCTTCACTTAAATGTTTAAACAAGTCTCGGATATATTACGATGACGAGGGTATAGAAAGCAGAAGTTTTGAATTTCTTGTTGTATATTATTATTATACAGGTATATAAAAATAACCAAGGCGTAATAAAATACGTAATATTTTTATTATCTCTCTAGTAGTTTTTGTCATATTCGTAATTATTGGCAACAATGCATCAAAATGTTGTTTATGAATGTTGTTGCTATTTTTATTGTATTATGAGGTTATAAAAATGTTACTTTGTGTCTTATGCCGTTTTGTACGTTATGTCGTTTTGAAAAATGTCATTTTGAACCTTATGCCGTTTTGTACCTTATGCTGTTTTGAAAAATGTCATTTTGAACCTTATGTCGTTTTGTACCTTATGCAGTTTTGAAAAATGCCGTGTTAAAAAATGTCATTTTGAACCATATGCCATTTTGTACCTTATGCAGTTCTGGAAAATGACGTTTTAAAAAATGTCATTTTGAACCATATGCCGTTTTGTACCTTATGCAATTTTGAAAAATGCCGTTTTAAAAAATGTCATTTTGAACCTTATGCCGTTTTGTACCTTATGCCGTTTTGAAAAATGTCGTTTTGAAATATGCTATTTTGAAAAATGACATTTTAAAATATGTCAGTGTGACCCGGACCCGAAAATACTATATTCATCTAAATTTCATTTAGTTTATGTTTTTATATGGAAAATATAATAATGAATTTTTAGATAGCTTTATAAATTATTATTAATAATTAAACCCAGAACGATTTATAAAATATTAAAATATAATACCGAAATTATCAAAATGAACTAGTATTACGAGTATATTTCAAACAAATCACTAAAAATGCAACAGATTATTAAAAAACCTAAAAAAGAAGTTCATATTAATCAAATTTGGTGTTTCAATTTGAAGTGTTGTGTTAAATTTTCGAATTTTTTAATTTACCCCTTTCGGCAACATAGGTGAAATGTGCCTATATATGGATCATATTATTCATATGAAGCGTGGATACTTGTTAATACCACTTTTTCGTTTGGGGGTGTTGACTTAAATTTTCGAATTTTTTAATTTATTCCTATTACAAGAGATTTGGGCAACATTCGGCAATATAGGTTAAATGTTCCCATATATGGCCCATATTATCCATATGATGCGATCCTCAAACGGAGACCGTGGGTGGGTACTTGTTAATACCACTTTTTCGTTTTGGGGTGATAAGCTAAGTTTTCGAATTTTTCAATTAACTCATAATACAAGAGATTTGAGCAAGATTCGGCAATTTATGTGAAATGTGGTCATATATGGCTCATATTATTCATATGATACGATCCCCAAACGGAGACCGTGGATACTTGTTAATACACGGATGTGAAGTTTTTACCAAATAACAAAAAATTTGTTTGTAACACACTGTAAATATTTTCTAATAAGAATTTTGCGTGAAAATAATACAATTAACCAAAATTATATTTCTAATAATAAGCAAAGCGATTTAAAATAAAATTGACCGATATTAAAATGACAAATAAAATAATAAATAAACAAACCTTAAGCATGATGAAATGAACATATGATAAAATGTTGGTTGTTTTCTTGATCGGTCATAAACAAGATATCCAAGAGATTTTACCAGAACGCCACTATATACAAATGGTTTCTACAACTCTAATGTATTCAATGTGCTATTCCACATTTCCCAATGGAGGGGAACACGATCATTTATTTTGACTTGAATATATGATAAAATGTGAGCTTCGATGAGTGTTTTCTTAATCGGTCATTAAAAAGACATTCAAGAGATTTTACCAGTACTCCACTGTATACAATTAAATTATATCAATTGTATACAGTAGACATTGGGTACATTAGGCATGTATGAATCAATTGTATAAAGTGGCATTCTGGTAAAATCTGTGGAATATCTTGTTAATGGCCGATTAAGAAAATACACTCATCGAACCTCACATTTTATCATATATTCATGTCAAAATAAATAATAGTGTCCGCCTCTCGCATGAAGAACAGACACTGTTTGAAGTCGCACCTATTGGCGAACAGATCGAACCTTTCATAACTCAAATCAATGCCTATGACATCAAACTAAATTAAAATTTCTCAAAATAATATCATACTCCTTGAACGAAATACAGAAAACAAATTCGCCTTCAGACATCAGACAATTTAAGCTAGTGCAAGTTAGAGCTTTTAAAATTTTATTTCATAAAATGACTAAGAAAGGCTGAACATATATAATTTTTTTTCAAATAAAAATAAATCACGGTCAAATTAATTATTAATTGATCTATATTTTTATAAATTTGGTGCTTTTTTTCAATATAAACGATATCCTCTAAAATATATTTTACTCGCTCTAATTCTCTCTTGGTCGTACGACGAAAGTCAAACTCATTTCTAAATAAATATAGAAAAATAATATTGACGAAAATACACAAAATTGAACGCTAAAACTAAAAAATTAATTATTAATTTATTTAATTTAACCGAATTAATACACAAAAATCAGTTAAAAAGAAATTTTCAACATGCAGTGGTCAATAAATAATATTATCAGCTGATCAATGTTTACATTTCAAAATTGACAACAAAACGTAGTTACCTAACTAAAGTTAACTAAAGTTTCACTACACATCAACCGTATTTTGCGTGTAAATGAGAATTTTAGTTATTATTTATAATTTTATGCACAATTCGATTTTTATTCTAATTAGTATAGGGTTATTTTATTCTTTGAAATTATTTACTGATACTAACTTAAATTTATCATTCATTATAATTCTTGTTTTATTTTACAAGATATTACACCATTTTATTTTTCCCTTATGCATTATTTGATTATTTCACGGTGTACTGTCGACCCGCACAAAATAAGTGTGTGAAATTATCCCAGGATTTCATCCCACGAAAAAATAAAATGTTCATCAGGCAATACTATTTCTATCCCATCCCAGGATTTTTAAATCATCCCATCGGGAACGACACTCTAGGTTCCTGGGAACCATAAATTTAAATTCGAATTATATGAAATTGAAAATATACTGGGCCAAACAAATTTGGGCCAATAGCAAAAATCCTAACATACGGCTGGCCTTGTCCATGTTATGTTAGGTACTGGGCATCATGCTGTGTCGAAATCAATAGAGATCGAGAACGACACTCTAGATTCCTGGGAACCATAAATTTAAATTCGAATTATATGAAATAAAAAAGATTGCTTTTCTTCATAGGCGTTTATTAATGTACACACACCTTGTCCTCATTTCATTATTGTAAATATTGAATATTTAGGAATACGACTACACTTATTACGCAAATTTCGCGAATTTCTGGGATGATTTAAAAATCCTGGGATGGGATAGAAATAGTATTGCCTGATGAACATTTTATTTTTTCCTGGGATGAAATCCTGGGATAACTTCACACACTTGCACAAAATCTGTCTTCTTTCTTTCTTTCATTATTTTTATACACCGTGACTCATTTAAAATCTCCCACCTTATCTCTTCTCCATCTATCTGATCAAAAGGGAAATTGTCAATTCTTCGTTATCTATGTTAATACCAAAAAAAAAAATTAACAATAAGTACAATTGGTTTATATGGTTGCGTTGATCTTTGTCTCGTTACAGGGCAGATTCAAAATTTTACTTCATACAGTGACAGGTTTGAAACTGAAAAAAACGCACAGTTGACGTAGAAACTAAATGAAACAAATGAAAGAAAACAAATGTTTTAATTATCAAACCTTTAAATCCGTCAAACGTTTTTCCTTAACGATTGCTTTGATGAAGGGAAAAACAAATTTCCCGACAAATTTTTTTGTCGCTAATTGGATGCTGTCTAAGATATGCTGACTGTCCTATGGTCAGTAACCGTTCGCGAGTTCGCAAGTTGTACCTGTTCGAATATTTATGGTAAGCTGTCATTAAATTTTTTCACACGTGTTCATGAACTACACGCAGTCTGCCTGAAATCTCGGCCCAATCAATAGGATTTTAAGCCATAAGGTTCAATTCAGTTAATATTTTATAGTAGTTGCAATGTAACATCTTATAGTATCCATACATAATTAAATGCGGTGAGTATCCAGAGTATTCATGAATTGAGTTCCGAAAATCACCCGCAATTTGAGGAAGATGATTTTCCCATGCCGAATGATTTTCCTGAGATTTGCCCTAATGGCAGCTACTATAGATCTATTCACCCTCTCAGACGCATTACTCTAAAGTGAGTAATATGCAGTTTTTATATGCGAGATACCATATTCCTTGATAAGTGCTTGAAATTCTTTCCCAACGAATTATACCCCATTATCACTGTGAATAAGCTGTGCATGCTAAACAATGAAAATAACCCATTTTTAAGACAGTTGACAATATAACCGTTGCTTTAACGAGTGTTTTAAGATATATAAACTTAGCTAAAGGGTCTAAGATGATTAGTATATGTGTCTTACCGAACGAGGATAAGGCCCCAAAAAATATAAATAAATTGTCTGCCCTACATAAATTTTCTGCCACGGGCGATTGGAAACTGTAAGTTTAATAAGTGGGGGTTTAGTACATATAATGGATGCTTTAGACTTCTTATAAATATCACAATTAATTATGTAATAGTGAACTTAAGTGACCATTTTCGGCCTATATTTAAGTCTACGAAGACGTTCTAATGTTCTTTTTGTCCCACCATGGGCTCCATCTGTACTATTATGTTCCTTTACTATAAACAACTTATTGTAAGTTGAAGAAACCCATAGTTTCCACGCAGGCAGATTTGTAAAGGAAGCATCTCGTTTCGGTTCAATCCGGATCAAGATTTTGTTATCCTGGACATGCATATTAGGGTAACAATTTGATGTCGGAGTTTAATTCAGAAATAGTGTCGCAATAAATTCTGGATAATGTATCTGTAACAATGTTTTACTTACATTTTTGATGCACTATTGTAAAATCAAAAGCCTGTAATTTTACTCTCCACCTTGCTAGTCGACCACTCAAGTTTTTTTGTGACATTAACTACTTAAGGCTGGCATGATCGGTAATAATAGTAAACCTATAACCTTCTATAAGCTGGGAATTGTTTAACACTAATAACAGCGGCCAGACATTCTAGCTCAGTTATTGTATAATTCCGTTGTTTAGCTTTTGTGATATAAACGCTATAGGTTTCTGATTATCATCGACGTCCAATTGAAAATGTACACTTCTTATACCCTGGATACTAGCATCGCAGCGAATTATGAACGGCTGTGTGAAATTTGGGTTGTGTAATAGCTGAGCACTGCTAAGTTGCTCTTTAAGTTTCTCAAATGCGTGATTCGCTTCGTCATTCCACCGGAATTTAACACCTTTACGTAGTAAATTAGTAATGGGGGCAGTAACGTCAGCAAAGTTTGGTATAAACCGACGATACACGCCCGCCATACCTTTCAACCGTCGCGGTTGTTTCACAGAAGTCAGTCCAGGAAAATTCTTAATCGCTTCCACTTTAGCAGGATCCGTTCTCGACCCTCGTTCTCCAATGATATATCCTAGGTATTTTTTTTCTTTAAGCAAAACGTGTCTTTTCTCAATTTTAAGGGTTAGTCCGGCCTTTAACATTAATTCCGCAATTGTTTTGAGTAATTCTAGGTGGTCGTCTAACCCAGCTGAGACAATGAGTAAATCATCAAGATACACAAAAATATTTACTCGAAGCTGGTGTGGTATAACTCGATCCGAAAGAAAACGTGTGTGGTGCATTGCACAATCCAAACGGCATAACGCAACACTGATAGAGAGGACGACCTGGAACGGTGAAAGCAGTTGTCTCTTTTAATGGCTGCGAAAGGGCAATTTGCCAAAAGGCATCCTTAAGGTTGAGACTAGATATAAAATTAGTGTCTTGCATTCTCCCAAAAAGACTATGAATAATTGGGAGCGGATACGCATCTTTTTTGTAATTAAATTGATTTTCCTTGAGTCAAGACACAGTCTATGCTGCCCATTAGATTTATTAACCAGGATAACTGGTGAACTCCAAGGACTAGAACTTTTCTCAACCACGCCCAATTGGACCATTCTATCAATTTCTTTATAAATTATTTGTTGTTTGATTGGAGATACAGGATAATGACGTTGTTTTATCGGATCAGAATCACCAACATCGATGTGATGCTCAACTAAAGAAGTTCCGACGAGCCTCTTTGCGGTACATGAAGGAAAAGAATTGACAATCATTTCTTATTTATGTTGCTGCAGTGGATCAAGTGTATGCTTGTTTTGAAAGCTATCTAGTTTAAGGTTGATCTCACTAACTATATCTAGTACTATATTGAACTTTCGCCAAAAATCAATATCAATTTGTGATTTTAGCGAAGGCACTATACATAATTTAATTTTTTCTGTTTTCCTCAAAAAGGATACTAGTAATGTTACAAATCCTAGTATTTCATTGGAAGAGCCATCGTTTGAACATAAGACCTAAACGGATGGTTCAAACGCTGTTTGAACATAAGACCTAAACGGCTTCACTTTTACTTTTAATCATTTCAAAAAATCCCCAGAGTTTTTCCCAAGATACTGATGGTAGTTCCGCTGTCTAATAAGCCCAAACAAGATTTTCCGTTTATATTTATTTTAGCATACGATCTATGGTCAGTTTCCTGGTACTCAGATAGAGTAGAAACAATACAGGCACAAAAAAATTGCTTTCGTTTTTTTCAGTATTTAATGATAGATCAATTCGGGTATTAATGGATTTATTCTTAAATAATATTTTCTAAAGAGGAGGTCGAGGAGGACATGATTGTTAGTTTGCCAGCTGCTTGTTCGACACATAATTGGTGTTTTGGTTCGTGCCCGAACGTGGTTCCCGCCTTTGTGGCACGTTCGGTCGTTTATTTCCCTCAGGCTTCTGTGAACATCTGGTTCAGTTATTACAAACCACAGTCAAATCACATTTTGCACAGAACTGGTGGGTCAGATCCATCGGACAATCCCCATAACGATGTTCAAGATCATGGCAGTTCCAGCAAACAAGAAACATTTTTGGATGTAATGCATCCACGGATTGCTCTATATTAGCAGGACTTTATTCCCTTTCCGAATTATCGGTAAGATTTTCCTGACGATGATTTACTGCACTAGATACATGAGGAAATCGGGTATTTGAAACGGGCCTGGATATTTGTTCCATGACTATTGGGTTGCGTTTTGGTCGGGAATCGATAAGACGCCGCGGATCATATCCAGAAGTGGACCACACCTGCTCGTAATTATCGCAAACTTGACGCAACTCCTCAAGGGAACGAAATTTGGAATTACAAGTTGCATTGCGCAACGCCGGATTCATATTCTCCAAAGTAACAACTCACAGCAGTTAGTTTTTGTTTCAATTTTCTAGTAACTTGTTTGATGTGACCATACGAAAAATAAAATAATAGACAAATGTAATTACAGAATCTACTCCAAAGAAATATTTGAACTAACATAATTATTTACGGGTATTCTTTAGTGAGTAATTTCAATTATGCCTAACGAGTAACATGGATTCTCCATGCCATCTATCGAATGACGATAAGCTAAACGGTCCATCACTGAAGACTACCCACAACCGGACTGAATTCATAAAGTAAAATTTATTTGAAAGTTAAAATAACATAAGATAAGCTAACTCATGAGAAATTAACCATGCATAAGCGTAAGAGAACTGACTCTCAGAACATCTATTACGATTCTGCAGTGTTAACTATCCATCATGGGTTTATGATTTGATTTTTTTTCGGCAACTAAATCTTTAATAAAAGTAAGATGAAGTAGACTTTAATTTAATTAGTATGGAAAAAAAATCAATTGTAATCAAATACGTAATTTCTCGCAACTAACACTTAAGCGGTAAAAATAATTACTGTATATTTGCATGGAGAAGCCATGTGGATGCTTTGTTAGAGCGACCAAATTTTCATTAAACGGAAATATGTATTATCTCACCATATTGATTTAATGTATCTACTGACGAACTTTCGAGTCCCTGCTCGACTGTCATGTAACGTATGGCCTTGGGTCGATACTGCGCTATACGGCATACTGTGTTTTGGATAGCGACTCATTGGTGAGGTAAGGTTAAGTTACGTATAGCTAGTACGGCAATTTTACAAAAATTTAATAACGGTAAATAGTATGCTCCCGTAAAATAACATCTATCATTACACAGCTATATGGCGCCATCCCATTGTTCTTTATAATTTAACGCATTATCTTAGTGAATAAAAAAAGAAAGAAATGACAGCCATGAATCCACGCGTTGAACTCACGCAACAATCTCGTATTCAAAATGGAATAATTACGTCACCGACATTTTAGTTGGTATTGCTTTCCAATGGCCTGAGTGTTGAACAAGATGGATGTGATCTCTTGTTTGTTGATTGTTTGATTCATACATAGTATATACCCGCCGCCAGTTTAGTATATTTGGTTATTATGCCTTTTGATATAATATTATAGGTGGTGAAATGTATGAAGGTTTCTATTATTTACGATACATAAGTTTTTGCATCTATTTATTTGTATTTCTTTTAGGTATTTTATAATTAGATTACACCCATTACTTTAAACGTCCACAGCTTATTTTTATGCATTTTCACTTAGTATTCCAACTTGTTTTTTTTCTATGGAAATTTTACTTCTAAATACCATAGACTAGTACGCTTATAATCGAGAGGAAGTAGACACGAAAAAAAAATTGCAGCATTGTAGAGTTCAATTATCTTTGTAATACATAATATTGTTTATTTTTTTTTCATACACTGGTTACTTTACAATTTATTCTCACTTAACTAAATTTTCTCTACACATCAAATGTATTTTGCGTGTAAATGGGAATTTAATTTATTATTTTCAATTTTATGCACAATTTGATTACAATTTTTATTCTAATTAGTATAGGGTTATTTTATTCTTTTAAATTATTTACTGATACTAACTTATTTTATCATTCATTATAATTCTTGTTTTATTTTACAAGATATTACACCATTTTATTTTTCCCTTATTTATTATTTGATTATTTCACGGTGTACTCTCGATCTCGATCTCCCGCACAAAATCTGTCTTCTTTCTTTCATTATTTATAGTCACCGTGACCCAGGTAAAATCTCAAACCGTATCTCTTCTCCATCTATCTGATCAAAAGAGAAATTGTCAATTCATCGTTATCTATGTTTATACCCAAAAAAAATCAAAAAAAGTTGTGTTGATCTACGTCTCGTTACAGGCCTTATCACCTGTAAGAAGGAGTATCGCCTGGAACTCGTAGCACTGCAAGAAACTGGATGGCCTTAAAGTGGAGACTACGTGTCCCAAGGCTATACGTTGCTACACAGAGGAGATGATTTCGGAAACCTTAGAGTTGGATCTCTTATTGGGCCACAGGTAAAACAGACTGTGTTGGATTTCTAGACAGTTGATAATCGAATGTGTAAGCTTCGCTTGCACATGAGATTAGCCAACCTGTCAATCGTTTGTGTACATGCGCCTACTGATGTAAGCCAACCCCAAGATAAAGACTAATTTTACAATAATTTGGATAATCTGATGGACTCTATACCCGAGCACGATGTCAGATTTGTGATTGGTGACTTTAATACTAGAGGTGGCAGAAATCAGACCGGCTTATGTGATAATATAGGTCCGTACTCCGACATGAAACTGCGACCGAGAATGGGGAAAGAATGATGTACTTTGCGATCGCACATGATCTCAAAGTAGTAAGCACATTCTTTCTTCATAAAAACATCCACTGAGAAACATGGACACATCCACGTAAAACATCTCGAAGCCAAATTGACCATGTGTTGATTTCTAAAGGGTGGGCTCAGGTTGTCCAAGACGAAAGATCGTATCGGTCGTCAACAAAATTCGTAGGCAGTGACCATTATCTGGTCACTCTGCAAAGCTACGATGGAAATTTTTGTACAAGTCAGGGAGAACAGGGGAATATACAATGCAATTCTCCTGTGAAGGTCTGAAAAATGAAGAAACTCAACGAAACTATCATGATCTTGTCAGCAATAGCATTTTACGATCCAATTAACAATCTGATGATGTGAACAGTGTCTGGGAAGTGTTGTGAACCTCGGTTTTCGATACGGCCCAGCACATTCTTGGTTTAGTAAAAACTAAGCCCAAAAATTTTATTTATTATTCATGCCCAATTCGATTTTAATTTTTATTATAATTAGTATAGGGTTGTTTTATTCTTTAAAATTATTAACTGATACTAACTTATTTTATCATTCATTATAATTCTTATTTTATCTTATAAGATATTACACCATTTTTCCCTTATGTATTATTTGGTTATTTCACTGTGCACTCTCGATCTCGATCTCCCGCATGTCTTCTTTCTCTCATTATTTATAGTCACCGTGACCCTGGTAAAATATAAATACATATATATATATATATATATATATATATATATATATATATATATATATATATATATATATATATATATATATATATATATATATATATATATATATATGTATATATATATATATATATATATATATATATATATATATATATCGATATATAAATATATATATATATATATATATATATATATACATATATATATATATATATATATATATATATACATATATATATATATATATATATATATATATATATATATATATATATATATAAATATATATATATATATATATATATATATATATATATATATATATATATATATATTTATATATATATATATATATATATATATATATATATATATATATATATATAAATATATATATATATATATATATATATATATATACATATATATATATATATATATATATATATATATATATATTTATATATATGTGTATATATATACATATATGTGTATATATATATATATATATATATATATATATATATATATATATATATATATATACATACATGTGTATATATATATATATATATATATATATAAATATATATATATATATATATATATATCTATATATATATATATATATATATATATATATATATATATATATATATATATATATATATGTCAAGTTATTACAAATTCAACTTTTCACATAATCGAATTCCCTGTTAAATACCGCACAAGTCAGCAATTGTTTATTGTTTTATAACCTTTAGAAAGGAAAATATTGAAATTCTTATGAAGGTTCATCAATAGATTTGTTAAAGCGATTCAAAACTTAAATATGTCAATCTGAAAAAACAACAAAGTTATGACCTTTTATATCTATACCACAGATTATACAGGGTGATTTCCTAATAAATGCAGGGCTTTTATCTCGAGAACGGTGCTAGATAGGAGAAAACTACTGATAATGAAATTTATTGAGAGTCGAGGGGGACGTCTAATGGTGATCTTCAATAACCTTGAAACTCATTAGTTTCGGAGATATAGGCTAAACTTAGGTTTTTTCAAATTAGAACCTTTACTTTTGAGTATTAGTTTTTATTAAGCAATTAAAAGTAAACGCTTTTTGCTCACACATCATTTTTGTAAAGTGTATGATTTCAGAGATATGAGCAAAAATTGATATTTACTAAAGCAATCGAATTTTCCCTAAGTTCTACAAATTAAAATAGAAAATATCAAATATTCTTTGACTTATTATGCAATTTTTTGTTTTATTACTTTGTGATAAAATTACAATTATCTTAGAAAAGGTTTTTTACCATGTTGTACACTAACCAGGAAGCATTCGACATAATGATAGGTGTCGACAAAATGAAAGAATGCGATTAGATTATACGTTGAACGACATCCAGATCGTCGGCACTTTAGAAGAGGTGTATTTAAACGTTTAGCAGATAAGCTGCGCACTACCGGAAGCATAAGAAATCAAGGAAAGGTCGTGAGTGTCCTGAGGAAATTGTTGTAGATGTGCTAGCTGCACTATCACAGGACCCACACACATCAACACGAAATATTGCACGAGATAGAGGAATATCTCAAACGACTGTGTCTAGCGTTTTGAGAGAAAACAAATTCCATGCGTACCACATATCATTGCTGCAAGAGTTATCTGCTAATGATTTAAGATCAAGAATTCAATTTTGTCTTTGGGCGAGGCAACAAATTGAAGAAAATCCAGATTTCTTTTGTCTTGTCATGTGGATTTACGAGGCAACGTTTAAGAGCGACGGTAATGTGAATAGGCATAATTTCCATTATTGGAATGACGTGAATTATCCACATTGGATACGTTCCGTTGCGAATCAACATCGTTGGAGTGTAAATGCTTGGGCTGGAATAGTTGGATCTCGTCTAATTGGACCTTTTTTTTATGGAACACTAACTACACAAAAATTTGTGAATTTTTTATTACAAAATTTTCCCAATTCATTGGAAGACATTCCATTGCGAGTAAAACAAGAAATGTGGCTTCAGTTGGATGGTGCGCCTCCCCATTTTGGTATAGCTTCCCAACAACAACTAAATTTAATGTTTCCAAATAAATGGATTGGAAGAAGTTGCCCTACTCCTTTTCCAGCAAGATCATCCGATTTAACATACATGGACTTTTATTTATGGGGAAAAGTGAAAGACAGCCTATTTCAATCGGCCTACCACTGCTGAAAATATGAAACATAGAATTAAAGATATTTTTAGAAATAATATTTCAGAAGCTGAATTAGAAGCAGTTCATCTTAATTTTATAAGACGAGTAGACAAATGTTTGGAATCAAATGGCGGACATTTTGAACATTTATTAAATTAATAAACAGCATGATAAAAAACTTTTTCTAAGATAATTGGAATTTTATCACAAAGTAATATAACAAAAAAAAATGCATAAGAGAACATTTGATATTTTCTATTTTAATTTGTAGAACTTATATATATATATATATATATATATATATATATATATATATATATATATATATATATATATATATATATATATATATATATATGTATATGTATATATATATATATATATATATATATATATATATATATATATATATAATATATATATATATATATATTACTGTATATTACTAAAACTTACTCAATAATTGGCCTTAAAAAGTAAAAAATAGAGTTGTCAAAGCGATTCAAACCAAAATAATATCGCCCTGAAAAATGAACAAAAACGACTTATGCTCTTTTGCAAAAAGACCACAGATATATATATATATATATATAATATATATATATATATATATATATATATATATATATATATATATATATACATATATACATATATATATATATATATATATATATATATATATATATATACATATATAATATATATATATATATATATATATATATATATATATATATATATATATATATATATATATATATATATATATATATATATATATATATATATATATTTATATATAATATATATATATATATATATATATATATATATATATATATATATATATATATATATATATATATATATATATATATATTTATGCATATATATATATATATGTATATATATATATATATATATATATATATATATATATATATATATATAAATATATATATATATATATATATATATATATATGTATATATAAATATATATATATATATATATATATATATATATATATATATATATATATATATATATATATATATATATATATATATATATATATATTTATATATTTATTTATATCTGTGGACATGGATTTTACGCGTATGTACTCTCACTAAAACAAGATTACTTAACAAATGTATATAGATACAATTATTTAATGAAGATAAAATATTTGATTTTATATTTATTATGGAAAATAATTGTAACTTTGTATGTTACAAAATTATTTTACATACATACTTTTTTGCCAATATAATTAAATTAATGCTTATTTATTTTTTATTTCTAGGTTTTACCATGTTATTCCTTCATGAAAATAATGTTACACCGTGCATTATTATAAAATTAAAACGGAAAACAAAGCGAATCAATAGTTCCTATTGCAAAGAAATAATTAAAATAAAACATAATTCCTAGTTTTATATAATAAAACAAACTGGAAATTAGTTTTACATATTTACAATTATATAATAATTAAATTGTTTTGATGTGTCACAGTATAATTAAATTAATTACTTTTTTAGTGTTTTGTGATTATTATTTTTCTGCAATTAGTAAACGAAAACGTAGAAAAAAATATTTTTAAAATAAAACAATAATAATTAAATAAAGTACTCATATTTACAATACATAAATAAAATATTCGAAGAGTAATATAATATAAAATGTCGCGAAGAAAAAAAATTATTTTTGGATTATTCGGGGCGCTTATTGGATTATGTGTGGGGACACTGTTACGCAATTACCGAACTTTAGAAATTCTAAGTGTTTGTAATTTAAAATTGAACGGTAAATTACTATGTAAGTATTAAACTTTCAGTTTAAAAAAAAAACTAAAATAAAGAATGATATGTAACATAAAAAATAAAGAAATAATTAAATGTACTAGAATTTACTAACTCTCGTTAGCTATGTGGTTAGCGAGCATTTGAATCATACTGTTGGTAAAAATCGCGGTTTATAAAAAACTTTAATTTCGTTTGATAAGAACTAGTGATGGGCTTAACCAGAGCCATCTTTATTTTACAGAGCCTAAATATTAAAAATTGAACTTAAATTAGAGGAAGTAAAATAGAGGAAAAAACGTAAATTCCCATACAAAATATATGGAAAGTAAACATTTTTTAAAATGAAATATTTCAATGAAAATTATGACAAAATAAACATTTTAATGTTGAAATCATATAAAACTATTTATATAATATATCATTTAAATATTTTTTAATATAGTGAATTAAATATATTAGAAATAATTAAATAAATAAATCATTAAATTCAAATATCGCATTAGAACTTTTAATATGTATACGGACAAATACAAACATATAGTCGTATCATATGAAAAAAACTATTCTCATGTATTCCCATGTGCAATATGAAATATCGATCGAGTACGATCAATGACAACAGAGTCATCTCTGTTTAGAAAAATTAAAACTTCTATTAAAAAGCTACTTTGTTTTTGACAAAAACTTTTTGATTATCAAAATTTCGAAATTAATCCAAACTAATGTTAAATAAATAAATAAATTTAATTTATATTTAAAATATTTACTTATTTATTTAAACGTTTATCCAAAAACGGTCAAACTACTAGAATCTCACTATAATTGTATAGGAATTAAAAGTAGAATTATATTGTAAAAAATTCATCAAAATTGTTATTACATTTTACAGGATAAAATACTTTAACATATTCTAAAATCCGTGCGAAATCGATTGTTTGCTGATAAAATTGTGTGTTTTGTCAAGAAACTTATCTATGTAACAATTTTAAGGTTAACATTTTTTTCGAGTTGGAGGAAAATTTGATTTTTAAAGATATATATGTATGTATGTATATATGTATATATATATATATATATAAATATATATATATATATATATATATATATATATATACATATATATATATATATATATATGTATATATATATATATATATATATATACATATATATATATATATATATATATATATATATATATATATATATATATATATATATATATATATATATATATATATATATATACTTACATATAAAATTAAACCGTTAACTAGTTAACTTGAATTCGTAAAATTAAATCCATTAGAATTTTTTTTTAAATCTAACAACTTTTTCAATAAAACAACGATATCGAAAGTACATCTAAAACTGAACGTTTTATCCTGAATAAATTTAATTTTAATAGATTTACTTTTATCTATATTGAATATAATAATTATAATTAATAATTATTATGATATGTGAGACAAATAAATTAATTTTATTATGAATGTGAGATGTCTCTTGTAAAGCTTTTCCATGTCATGTTTCTGGTTTGGTATTTAGAGGGTACACCAATGAACATCCATTATTTTATAATTAAAATAATTTTTAAATAATAATTGTATTTTATTTTTATAATTTCTAGAATATAAATGTATTTCAAAGAAGTTACGGTTATTTTGATTAAAAGAAAATTATGCAGTTAGATAAAAATAAAATGTGCTGTTCGTGTGGAACTCTCTATGTTTCAGATTGACATAGAATTTTTTTTTTTAAAGTTTCGTTTTTCGTGCGTTTTTCAACAGGGAGCAGCATCATTTTACTATTTTCAATATTGCATCATTCAATATTGTAAATTCATATTGAATTTTAATTTATTTTTTATTAAGATATTAAGGAAACTGATTTTCAGATATAATTAACTTCAACATTCAAATATATAATTTTTTATTGATAAAAATTATTTCGAAAAATGTGATTTTTACATTGCTTCTTATGGGAAAGTATAAAATGTACCACCTTTAAAAAAAGCTCAACAAAAAATACGTCATATTATTACGGCTGTCGCCGGTTGTAGCTTAATGGTTAAGAGAGTTTCTCATCACGCCGCGGTCTCGAGTTCGATTCCCGCCGTTGACCAAAAAAATTAACATGCAACCGGATGACATAAAAACGCATTTGTGTGTAAAAACATTCGTTGGGCTGACCACCTACAATGTGCACCAATCGTTAAAAAAACTGGTTCGTAAGGTCTCAGTTGAGACGCGGTAAGGGCCGTTTACGGCCTCTAAGCCATAGATTTATTACGGCTGAAATAAAGATGGCTCTGGCTTTACTGTTAATTTCGTAACCAAGAGTGATTCGATCTTTTTGTTCATTTTATTTTCTTTTTCGGGTTAAATAGGCCATTATTGGCCCGTACCGTGTCAACAATCTGACTCCATCGGTTTCGATCACGAGCCAGCTCTTCATATTCTTCAGATCGCTCCCTACACCGTGGAGCCATCGTCGCCGACAGCGACCTCTTCTCCTACCGAAAGGCGGCTCTCCCTTCAAAGATCGCTGTATCATTCGTTTCGGATCAGCACGCAGAACGTGACCGAGCCAGCGTACTCGCTGTCCTTTGATTTCAAGCACGATATCAGGAATTTGCATTAAATTCCTGATCTCGTGGTTGGAACGAACTCGGTATGTGCCATCAATGTCGAGTTTTGGGCATATATCACACGCATGAATTTCTCGAATGTTAGAAACCATCCTTCGTACTCATCCGTCAAGGTCCAACTCTCACATCCATACATGACAACGGGTCTGATCAACACTCTGTACAGTTTCAGCTTATCCGCATTTCCAAGATATTTTGATTTCAGCAGTGGACGTAGACGATACAAAGCCCGATTGCCATCGACAAGGCGGATCTTGATATCCTCTCCCACACTATTATCGTGAGTAATGAGATATCCAAGATACTTGAATCTCATTACTCCTTCAAACGTGTGGTTACCACGGCTGAAATCAGTTGAGTCTTGGTCTCGAAAACCAGAGATCATATATTTTGTTTTGGACTCATTGATTTTGAGACCAACGGACGCTGAAAACAGTTTCAGTGGATCAAGTATCTCTTTCACTCCGTTGCCATTTAATCCAATCACATTTAATCCAATCAGATATCATCTGCATAAGCAAGAAGTTGGTTGGATTGTCGGAATAAGATATTGTCCTGAGGTGTTTCACTTTTACGAAGGATGTATTCCAACATGAGATAAAAAAGTATCGGGGACAGCGCATCTCCTTGTCGAACACCAGTAGTGATTGGAAACGCTCTAGATAGCCTGTTCTCAACTTTAACACAGCATTGTGATTGCGCTACTGTCATACTACCCAGATGTACATATTTTTTCGGTATTCCTAAATATTCAATCGCATACCATCGCCTCTCTCGATTGATCGAGTCATAGGCTTGCTTGAAATCTAGGAACACCTGGTGTACATTGCGAGATGTTTCGCAGTACTTGGAAAGATTCGATGACAAACATGCGAGAATTATCGCACTTCAAGCGATCACCCATCTTGAAAATTGGGCATAACGCGGCCACTTTCCATTCGTCAGGCATAACTTCATTTCGCCATACCAATCGAACAAGGTCAAAAAGACAGTTCCACAAAGTAAGCCCTCCGAATATCAAGAGCTCTGAATTAATGTTATCATGCCCTGGTAAACGATTTTGCTTTATTCTCTGCATGGCCATTGTGAATTCCTCATAGGATGGATCTTCAATGATTTTTTCTACGGTCTGTATTTCAGAGTATTCAAACAGCTTGTGATACATGTGGAACATTAAGTAAATCAGAAAAATGTTCACGCCATGTATCTAGTACCACATCGACGTTAACACAGAGGTTTCCATCCTGGTCCCGAATGGCAGTTGACCGAGATCTTAAGGTATGGTGCAATTCGGTAATTCCTTTAAAGAAACCACGCGAATTGTGCTCATTGCTGAGTTGTTGTACTCGAAAGACCTTAGTTTTCCACCATTCGGGTTACTTCTGTCTACAAATGCGTTAAGCTGTTCTCCAAGCAAGAACAGCTTTGTTTTTTATTGCAATTGTTAACAGCGTCTGCGCTTCGTTGTGGACTATAATTCGTTGCTCAAAAGCAAGACGACACTCCTCATCAAACCAATCATTTTTGGGCTTAGTTTTCACTATACCGAGAGTGTGCTGGGCAGCATCGACAGCCGAGGTTTTCAATACTTCCCAGACACTGTTCACATCATCACATTTAATGAATTAAGTCACCAATCTGACATCGTGCTCAGGTATAGAGCCCATTAGATTATCCAAATTATTGTAAAATGAGTCTTTATCTTGGGGTTGGCTTACATCAGTAGGCGCATGTACACAGACAATTGACAGGTTAGCTAATCTCATGTGCAAGCGAAGCTTACACATTCAATTATCGACTGCCTGAAAGTCCAGCACAGCCTGATTTACCTGTGGCCCAATGAGAAACGCAACTCCAAGATTTCCGAGGTCATCTCCACTGTGTTTTAGGTCATCGAGTTCCTTGGAGCGCTACGAGTTCCAACCGATTCTCTTTCATACATGTGATAATTTTCGAAGTGACTGCAGGTTCCACGTGCCGATCTTCAATTTCGTTTCCGAGTACTTAAGCGGGGGGTCATTATTTTTTTGGCGGTATTCGATTTTTGTTTTTTTGTTGACATTTTTTACAGGTTTAAATTTTTTACGGATGCGGGTCGTCAGCCTAGCGATGCAACCAGATTTAGTCGCCTCCTACGACAAGCTCTGGACACTGTGGAGGTATTCTATGGATCTCATGTTTCGTATGTAATAATTACGAAACACGAATGCCCCCAACCACAGGGTTAAGGTGCTTTTTGTTCAATAACCAGGTTAATTTTTCCTGTTCATTTTAACCAGTTCAATATTTATATATATATATATATATATATATATATATATATATATATATATATATATATATATATATATATATATGTATATATATATATTTATATATATATATTATATATATATATATATACCGGGTGTTTCTTTTAAACTGAGACGATCAAATATCTCGAAAACTAGAAACTCTACGGAATAAATGTCCATAATCAAAATTTAATCATACCGCAGGGGAAATACATTAGTGCAAAAAATATAGTCTCCCTCCCCCCGCTTTGTAGGTGCGGCGGGGGTACTTTTTTAACTAAGATAGAAAGCCATATGTTTTATTGCAGATACGGATTCTACGACTAAAAGTACGTATGATTTGAATGAAATATTTTGTTCGGTTCATGATAGATGGCGTTGTAATCGACGAAATTCAATATTTTCAATTTTTTCTTCTTAGAACACACGCATTCAATTCTGCAATACTTTTGAAATAAAATTGAAGGCAAATAAATTAAAATGGTCAAATGTACTGACACTTTTTGGAAAATGAACTGCCAATATTTCTTGAAAATTTGAGCTTTGAAGTGAGACGGAAAATGTGGTTTCAACATGATGGTTGTCCAACACACTAGTCGGTGGTGACAAGTGAAATACTTGATCTTGATTTCAATGGTAGAGCTGGTCCGATTATTTGGCCCGCCAGATCACCAGATCTTACTGCGCCAGATTTCTGTTTGTGGGGCTATCTCAAAGACAAAGTTTACAAACAAGAACCAACAACACGTGAGAACATGATTGAGCAAATCAGAAATGTGTGTGCTGAAATTCAACCAAACGGACTTCTCAGTTGTGTACAATCATTTGAAATGCGTATTAATAAGTGCAGTTAAGACAAGACGCAGGCCATCATTTTGAATACTTATTTTAAGCTAAAATTATTTTATTCTCCTGCCATTTACATTAATTAATTGTTTTGATGACGAATTTCGAGTATTTCCAATGAAAACGTGATGTTTTTTATTTCAAACGTATTGCAGAATCGGATGCGTGTGTTCTAAGAAGAAGAAATTGAAAAAAATGAATTTCGTCGATTACAACGCCATCTATCATAAAGCGAAAAAAATATTGCATTCAAATCATACGTAGTTTTAGTCGTAGAATTCGTTTTTGCAATAAAAAATATGGCTTCCTATCTTAGTTTAAAAGGTACCCCCGCCCCACCTACAAAGTTGGGGTGGGGAACTATTTTTTATTCACCAATGTATTTCCCCCGCGGTATGGTTAAATTTTGATTAAGGGGCATTTTTTCCGTAGAGTGGCTAGTTTTCGAGATATTTGATCATCTCAGTTTAAAAGAAACACCCGGTACATATATATACAGGGTGAGTTTCCTAATAATAAATGCAGGGCTTTTATCTCGAGAACGGTGCTAGATAGGAGAAAATTACTGATAATGAAATTTATTAAGAGTCGAGGGGGACGTCTAATGGTGATCTTCAATGACCTTGAAAACTCTTTAGTTTCGGAGATATTAGGTTTTTTCAAATTAGAACCTATACTTTTGGGTGTTTATTTTTATTAAGCAATTTAAAGTTGATGAATGCGTGTAGCTTGCTGTAAATTTGAATGTAATTGTAAATGTGAGTTGTTCCTTGTATCTTGTAATCAGCTAGGCCGGTTTCGATTTGATGATGATGACATCATTGAATGACCGTGTGATCGAAAAGATCAAATCCATCTCATTAGGCATATGCTACCGGACTTGATGTTCATACTGTGTGATTCGTATATATATGTTTAGTTGTGACGCGACAGTACTAGTGAATTACAAGAACTTAACTCGAAATATATTTTTATTAATTAATTGTGGCGTACGAGTATACTCCTGCGTTGTTATTATTTATCATTTATGTGTATTGTATTTGTATGTACTAAAGCATACAGTGAGACCTTCGTATTTAAAATTATTATTTGTGAAGTTTTACTGTATTCACTATGTAAATAAAAATATTAATTTATTTATAGTATGTTCATTATCTTGATAATAATAGAGGTATACGGTTGAAATGGCTTATTGACAAGAAAGTTTGTGGATTGCATAAAATATTAACTACTTACTAGTATATTTGAGTCGGTAGATTTATTTGAAAAATTGGGAATTTACTGTTGACGCTTTGAGCTCAATACCTTAGCTTGTGCTCATATATCGTTCTAGTTTCTATCGACTACGTGTAGTTAATAGAATATTAAAGTTATAGAATATAAATGTAGATTGACTTGTACTTTAATTGTTATACCATTGTACCAGACCGTCACTGATTCTGTTCAATCAACCGACACAATCGATTTAATAATAACATTTGTATAGTAGAATCTAACTGTCTGTTTCTATCTTTGCAACTTGGACGACACTACCAACTCTTTCGCGGTTCGCTTAGTTACTTCTTACTTTACGTCAATACGAAGCCAAATCGAGCACGTACTACTATGCATCCAATTTACGTAGAACCATCTGCACATCGCATAGCACCATGCCAGCCAAGAGTACTGACATGGAAGATGTAATGACCTATGAATTCTGCACTCCAACACCACCGATCGTAATCAGATGGTCAAAAATCCGTTTTGCATCATGCACCTATCATAATTTGAATCCGGCACCTTCCGTCGCAATTTTCGCATCTTTAACCGATAGTTAAATCTTATTTTAATCCAACAAAGTATAGTTTGTATTTGTATTTTCAAGTAAGTAAAAGAATAGGAATTTATAGCGAAATATAAATTCCAATATTCTTCCGTAGAATTATGTTTACTTATTAAAAGTAATTATTCCTAAATATTAAACAATTTTAAATTTAGTTTCTTTACTGCCTAATAGTTTATATAAACTTCAAAATTTATCATTATTTAAAAAACTTTTTCGAAATGTCTTTCTATAATCGCTAATATTATTACTTTACATAATGAGCTGAGTTTTCAATTTAAGTTATCGTTACCTTATAGTACAACCTATAGTACTATAAAACTTTTCTACTCAATGGAAAATAAACCCATTCGTTCCCGGTGATACGGTTTAGTTATAGCTGTCGAACATATATATCGCTTTAATATAATACTTTTGCATTAAAACTCAATCCGCTTTACCCTTTTTAATCAGAAAACCTTTATTCAAAAGGATAATATGAAGAACTTAGTATATTTATGACATTTTTATTGGACATAATTTCCATATAGTATATTAAATTTTCCTTATCGAATGAGCATCTATTTTCCTATTTGCGGCACTTTAATAAAATTTTATGATTCAATGCTTACGTATACATACAAAAGCGATAAGTTTATTTTATGAACAGAAAATAAACAAAGAGCCAACATGTAAACGATTGAACATATCTTATGGATTAAAAAGATTCAAACGTAAAATCTGGAACTAAAGGAATGTTGCTTCATTCTTATTTTTATTCTAATAATAGAAAAGTGAAAACATGTACACTTTTATTTTATAAGAAATTAAAGGTCAGATTAAGAAAAATATTGCTTTTGAGTATTTTAGAAAATAGAATATTTTAGAAAATATTACTTTCATAAGTGTTATATGCATGAAATTGAAAATTAAATAAAACCTTACGTTTTATTATTTAATAATGTTATCAATTTCAAAAGGTAGCCTAATTGAGAGAATAGTATCAATAAAACTAACGCCAAAATCTAGATACAATCATACGTTGTTTTCTTTCTCCGAGACAACATTTATTTCTCTTATTAATAGCAATAATAATGTAGATACAGTATTTTTTTTCTCTGATAAATTTTTTTTCTACTTTTAATATTTTAATGTGCGTATTCATAGATCCAAAGTATAACAAAAACTATCTGAAAGGCTTGAATCTTGTTCTTCTAGGATCTAGACTAATGCATTTAACAACTCTAGTTTCCATTCTTTCAAAATTATATATTTTCTTCAATCATATCGATTAGTTGCTGCCAACTGAACAATACTGAACAATTAATAATTCAGAAATGTTAAATAAGTATATATTTAAATTATTGTAATTCATGCTACGATGTTAATTGATAACCGAAATAGCTTCTTTTGCGATTGCGACTTCATGAAAGAGTGCATATATAGATGAAAGAAAAACTAAAATACTGAATTAAAAAAATCACATTTTACTTTACTTTGGTTCAAAAAATTAAAAAATTGGAATTGTTTATTTACTTTATGACATATTACATAAATCAAAATAATGTGTTTACATAGTTACTATTTGAATAATGACAATTATACATTGAGAGAATACTTCGTTTGCAGCAACTGAATATTTTGCATAGCGAATTAATCAGTTGTAGTAAATGTATTATAATGGTTATGGAAACAATTAACAAATGGTTAAACTAAATTAACAATGGCTATAAAGTAAGTTTTACTTTTGTCAACTAATATTTTGTAATGACAACAATCTCATTTTTAGTTTATACAACCGAGGTGTAGAATGTGGGAGCTAACCGAACTTTTCTTAGAAATAAAATTTATTCCGAACTGCCCCGAGATTTATTCACATATACACACCTTTATTGTGCGATTGTTATATCGGCAATTTTCGTTATATCATCCTTTTCTAATCCCAATCCTTATTTTAAACTCTTTTCAAAAGAAGCCGCCAAAGCAGCCAGACAAAATAAATCTGCCCACAAAAAATATGAACGCAACGAAATTGCGTTTGAAGAATATAAGGCCACAACGTTAAGACTTCCGAGTTGAAAATCTCCGATCGCAACTTTTACCAGATGGTCGCATCGGTTGCCAATATTTCTAAAAACATCTATTTCAGCATTGAAATGTTGGCAACCTTCTTCACTTCGAACTCGACCTTAGTTGTCCCCGATGGAGTTACACCTCCATCAATTCCGTATTGTGGTTCCAAAATTGATCCTGTCAACCCCTCGGAGGAAATTGTCTTCAGGAACCTGAAAGCAATGGACATAAATAAGGCGACCGGACCTAACGAAATTCCAGTTCGAATATTCAAGAAGTTATCCAGTGACTTGGCTCCAATATTAACTAAAATTTTTCTTCTTTCTTATAAGCAAGGTAAATACCCGAACGCCTGGAAGAGTGCGATGGTGCAACCGGTTCTTAAACGTGGTTGTGATAAAACTGACCCTTCAAACTATCGGCCAATATCAATTGTGTCAGCCGTGGCTAAAGTTTTTGAGAAACGCATTAACCAACAACTGGTGAATTATCTTGAGATTATTATTTTAATTTTAGATAAACAATATGGCTTCTGCGAAAGCCGCTCCACAATCGATCTTTTGACGTATGTTACAGACCAATGGAATTTCGCCCTTGAGCACCACGGAGAAGCCTTTGCAATCTTCTTGGATATATCCAAGGCTTTTGACAAGGTTTGGCATGAGAATCTCATTTGTAAACTTATGGCATACGGCTTAGATTCGATGACCATCAAGTGGATAAAAAGCTTTCTCAAAGACTGAAAGATCAACGTTGTGCTAGATGGGAGATCATCAACAACACACTCCCCAAATCCCTGAATCTAGCAGGGATCAGTTTTGTCAGCAACCTTCTTTTTGTTATACATTAATGACTTGTTGGATAACACTGTAAACCCTATCCACAGTTTTGCCGATGATGCAACATTGCACTCTTCTATTTCATTCGAGGTCAGCCTTTTCCTTCACAGTTAAATGGTAAACGGCTGGAAGTTGTTACTTCGCGTAGTTCCGATTTGAGTACAATATTTGAGTGGGGAGTAAATTTAATCAGGTTCTCCAGTTATATAAAACCTTTATCAGACCGTGTATAGAATATTGTTTGAGGTGTAGCATATGGCTCTCCAGTTGCTGGATAGAGTTCAGCGCCGTGCCATCCGGAAAATACGATACTCCAGACTTACGAAAGATCTAGACAGCCTACAGCACCGCAGAGACGTTGCAGAATCTGCGTGATCTAAAGATTAATAAATTGTAAATGTTCTGTAGAATAAAAGGAGAAAATACCACCATTAGTTACGCCAGGACGGATAACGCGAGGAACGGTTAATGCGAATAGGTTCACGGTGAAGCTGCCGAAACCTCGAACTGAAGATGGAAAGGGCGAATTTATTTATCGAACATCTAAGAAGTGGAATTCGTTGGCCTGTTTTCAGTTTCCGGTAATGTATAAAATACACAAGTTTAAGGCAACTATCAACGTTTACTTGAAGGATCGCGCGTTTTATGCAGGAGCTCTGACAGTTACAAGGAGCTAGGATAGTCTTAACTTAAAAAAAATGTATATAACACGTTTTTTCGTTTCGTCCATCAAAATTCTCTTTTCTATGTTAGTTGGAAGATTCCTTGTTAATTTTGTATTTTTTGTTTTGCTATACATATATCGTTAAATTCAGTAAAACTTTCTATCATGCGTATTTTCTATAGTTTCACACACAATGCTTTCACATTTGAATTCTATATGAAATTTAAATTAAGTTAAGTAAGTTTATTGAGGTTTTGGTGTATTGCCATGTTTATTAAAGGTAGAAAGGGTTGAAGATTGTTTTAATACGATCACTACCATTATACGATCATTATATTGACTTACTTATTGATTGGTGACATTTTAATTGGCTAATATGTTCAAGTTGGCATATGCTTCATATATTAGGAAAGAATATTAGGAAAGTCGTGTTTTTAACGAAACGCTTTATCAATTATTTTAGTTGGATATTTTAATTCAATTTTGTTTGTTCACTATTTATTGCACTTTTTTCGATCGTTTATCTCAATAAATAAAAAACTTTAATTTATAGAACAGACATAATACTCCGATCCTAAGATCATTTTTAAACGTTTAACAATAGATACTAAAATTATAGATAAAAAATCACAAATTTAAAACTAAAAAATTAGTTTATTATCTAATAACAAGAAAATTGAAAGCCAAACTTACTATTAGCGTCCCAAATAAAATACATATAATTTAACATTCAGTGAAATGGAAACATTTTTCAGAAGCTCATTTTCTCTTATTTGGGACCCTTACTTTATTATATAACTTTATAATTACAGGTCTGAAGTATAAATGAAATACAAAATATTAAAAAAGGTAATGTCTGCAGAAACATAAAACTCAATTAACCTCGAAAATTAACGTAAAAAGTTCTTATGAAGTAATAGTTAAGAATTAAGAATTATAAAATTTATGATAACAATGTTTTAGCATCATTTGACGAAGTAAGTCTTTTTACTAATAATAAAATTATAAATGACCGTTGGGCAGAAGCAAATATCTAGATTGGCTATAGACCCATTGTCTTCCATTTAAGCAGACAATGTAATGGAAATACACTTTAATAACACTTAAAACAACGATTTAGTTCAGCCATCATTAATCATAAAGTACTTCTATGGTATTTTGTTAATTTTATCGAAAGATCAAATTAAGTCCACTAAAAACTGTTTTAAAACATAAAATAGCAACACAAAATTGAAATTGGAAGAAAACAATAAGTTAAATTTTTTAGAATTAACGTTGGTTAGAGATGGAACATCAATTTTCACCAAATGGTATGCCAAACCAAATGTATCCAAGAGAATTTTAGACTTTTACTCAAAACATCCGTATTACATGAAATTGTATTGCTACTAAAAGTTGTATCAGTAAAGTACTTACATTAAGTGAAAAATACAGAGACGGCAACATTAAAAACATATAACATCATCTTTCAATTAACAATAATTCTATAAAAAAATTGATATTGACATATGTTATAAGCAAGACAATCCTCTACTACAAACAGATACAATCATAGACACTAATAGCAATAACACTACAGACATCAATACAGTTATCCCTAAATTATCTTTTAACATTTTTAAATCAATTGGAGTTAATAGGATTGCTTTCAATATCAAAAATAAACTACAAGAAAAATTCACTAACATGGAAGATAAAATAGGAAAGGAACAGCGAATACGTTTAGTTTATTCCATTACATGTTTTTGTAACAAAAAATACGTTGTTTAAACGTCAAATTCACTGAAGACAAGGATTCAAAAACATCAAAGTGACATACGTTTAGACAAGAAAATGACTACCGTAAATAAAAAATCTACTTAGGGACATAAAAGTAACTAAATCGAATAACAAGGAAAGTACGCTCTATAATTTGGACATACCAGCTCAAAAGTGAAAGATGGTGCAGAGTTATAATGCCAGGTTTACCGTCGTCCAGTGATCGCGAAGAGAACAAAGCGGCGATCGAGGACCATGGCCAGAAAATAACCTACATTATCAGCATTCGTAATCGACAGTTAATAATGAGAAAATTATTATACATTTCCCATTGTTTTATGAAGACTTGTTGCAGGGTAAAAACAATAAGGACATATACGACATCAAGAACTTATTGTATTGCAAGGTGACTATTGAACCACCTCAAAAGGTAATAGGAATATCTCAGTGTACAAATTGCTAACAGTTAGGACACACGAAACACTATTGCAGAAGACAAGCCAAATGTGTTAAATGTGCAGAGAACCATCAAACAATTCAACGTTAAAAGCCACGAAATTATTTACCATCTTGTGCATTATGTGGAGAAAAAGGTCATCCGGCTAGCTACAAATGATGTCAGGTATATCAGAAAAAGTTAAATGCTCAACTACCAAGAAAAACAACAGTAGTAGAGCGCCTACAGCAAAAGCGAAACCAACAATATGATACTATTAAGGAGGGGGTCTCCTACGCCCAGGCGACCAAAACCTCAAACAACAATCTAATTCAAGAAATCAGGTAGAAACTGTAACACTCCATTTTGAATAAAAGATTGTTATCAGAATGTCCATAAAGAGATTTCGGGCGGACAGTTGACTCCAGCTAGACTCAGGGCATATCGTGGGGTTTCCGAAATATTTATAGACCTGTATTAGACCGCATTTACTATATTAGACTATTCATAAAAATCCATACAAAAAGAAATAGACAAAATTCACCAATCCACTAGCAGATTACTCTTTAGATCCACATTCTAGATCATTCTTTCTATCACTCTACTTAGTTTTGGTGAAATGAACTTCCATTTCACCAAAACTTAAACTAAACATGGTGATTTCAAATTTAACATATTCATTTAATTAATGAAATTTATTACTGTAGGCGATTTTCAATCGATTCATAAATTGTTACAGAAGTTAAATTTTTGAAGCTTAAAATTAAACTTAATTAAAATGTATTTGTCGTTACTAAATTTCCCAACACCAAAAATGATAATTCTAACTTATGACTATTTAGAAAAATTGATTAATTATAATAAAAAAATTAACAATACCATTATTTACATGTCCGATATATTCAATTTGTGTCCAAGTATTTTCTTGTCTACCAAATGCACGGGATATTTGTCGAAGAAAACGACCATAGACAACGACAGGATGACGTTGCTTGATACGATGATGTGTAATACGCTTTATTTGATGCTTTTTATTTTTGACGAATAAATTATGATTTGTTGCAGTTATTATTAATTTAATCATAGTTTATATTAATTTTTATTGGATATAATTATATACATATGTTTTTAATATTAAATTATGAATATTATTATTTTTTTATTATGTATATGGTATTTTAAAAAAATTAGTTTCAATAAGATTTTATTGAAGAGTTTTGAGCACTATACAATGTTTTTGTTTTTCTTTATCTTAACTTGATAATTTAGATAATTTTATCTATAAACTTAAGCACATTTCTTTTGCAACCTTATCAAGGTCAAATAGTTTTAACAGTTTTTTTATATTTTTTTATAACATTTAGTAACTTATGCATCTATTAAAGCAATTTATTAATTATATTACTTTAACTTAACCAAACTTCAATATTCTTTATTAACTATTATTATTATTATTAACTATTGTACATCAAAATTAAAACTAATTTTGTTAACAAAAAAAAATTACAAATTTCTTAATTATTTTATATCAACTTCTATTATCTTTTACTTTCGATCGAAAAAATTCAACTGACCGCAAATCACCTCGTTTTCGATTTTAGCTTTTCTTCTTCCCCTTCTTTTACTGGTACTCCCGTTTAAAAAAATCACAATTTGAATTGATACTACATACTATCTCAAATATACTTACAGCAAAAATAATTAAGTACAATAGGGAGCATTGATAACTTGCAACAGAAAACTTTTAAATCGTTCGTAGAGTAAATATTAAATTTTGACGATGTTGACGTCACAAAACCTGTGGTGAACGAAATAACTATTAGTAATATAATGAAAATGTTCACCGAATTTCAGGCAAAAATGAGACATAGTTTCAGCCAGCTTACTAATAGGTGGATAAACTGGAAGATAATTCCAGGCCACCAAAACAAACAATAAATATTGACTGCAACGTTCCTACGTATAATTACCTGGAATGCTAATGGGCTTAATGCAAGAGCCAAAGAACTAGATGTTATCCTAGGAACTAACAACATAGATGTACCTTTAATATCAGACACACACTTTAAAGAGAAAAACATTATCAAAATTACGGGATATTGAGCCTATTGGACATTGCATCGCAGTGGTCATGCTCGAGGTAGGACCGCAATCTTAATCAAACAAAATATAAAATAAAATATTATTATAATATTTTTCTTTTATTTACAATAATCCTTATAGTGGAATTAATTGTGTAATTTCTTTTATTTATATATTATTATTTCGGCAACAATCTTGAATAATATATACTGATGATGCCAAGATCGTTGCCGAAATAATTATATATAAATAAAAAAAATTTCCGAAATTAATTACACTGTAAGGAATATTTTAAATAAAAGAAAAATATTATATAATAATATTTTATTTTATTAAAAAAGTGGAATAAGTATAACACAAAGAAGTTTAAAATGGATTTCCATAAACAAAATATCCTACATTTCCAACAAGAAGAAATGTCGAAGCCGTTTATGCAAGGTACCGTAATATCCATTAATCGTGGTGGTGCGGAACTAAGTTTAGGGCGATTTACTGCCCACCAAGACATAATATCATACGAAATCAATATGTCAACATTTTTAATAAACTTGAACGAAGGATTATTATAGGAGGTGACTACAACGTGAAACATACTGCGTGGGGAGCTCGACTCATAACACCAGGAAAAGGAAACTAACTCCTTAGTGCAATATAAATGTCAGGTTGCGAATATCATTCATCACGTAAACCAAGCTACTGGCCTACAGACATCAACAAAGTTCCTGATTTGATTGACTTTTATATCTCGAAATGAGTAACCTCCAATTACATTGAAGTCGAAGGCATTGACGATCTTACTTCCGATCACCCACCGGTCTTAATGAATCTGAGTACATCAGTCACAACAAAGAAAATGAAGCTCAACATAACTAATAAATTTACTGATCGGGAATTATTTAGAGAGAAACTGTACAACCAAATTGAGTTAAAAGTTAGTCTGAAAACTGAACAAGAACTTAAATTACTAGCTGAATATTTTATTAACTCTATGCGTGAAGCAGCTAAATAGGCTACACCCGTATTAAGTGAAACCCAAAGAAGCTTGCACTGAAAATTATTTGAAAGTATTGGATCCTGAAGATGACAAAAATTATTCCCTTTGGAAAGCAACTAAAAAATATAAGAGGCTGATAATCCAAGTGCCTATAAGAAACAAATTCGAAAAGTGGGTGCGACGTAAAGAAGAAAAAGCAGAACTGTTTGCACAACATCTGACATCAGTATTTTAACCACACGACATACAATCTACGATTGATTCTAAATCAGTCTATAGATCTCCATTAAATATCACGTGTCACCCCACTCGAAATTGGACAAGAAATAGATATGAATTTGAATCCCAAAAAGTCATCTGGAGTTGATGAAATTTCTCCAAGGTTGTTTATTTTAAAGAGTTATCAAAGAGAGGAGTCATAATGTTTACATATTGTTACGATTTCGCCGAGTGTTTATTCAAATTATTTATCCGGTTAGATCACTTGTGAATATAAACTCGCAAAATTTAAATTTTTACTATAAATTTATTTCCCAATAAATTCAACAAATATTTCACAAATAGTTATTATAACACTACTTTTCCACAATAATTATAACAACAATTATTTTAACACTTCTCTTTCCGATGTTAACACTTCGAAATTCAAAATTGAACTGTTTTCCAGAACTCAAATATCTACACCTATTTATACGGCGCAAATACTTATAGAACATTCCATTATTTTGCATCTCTACACTTCGTGAAATTTCATTACGTCGTATTTGGTTTGCTCCACCTATTTCATTATTTAATTTTATTTTGTTCGTATTAAACATTTGGTTACAGGGTAACTCCTACTGCTATAATTTTGCTTTTTTATTATCACAGGTGACATCTGTCATTCGTCACAATATATATATATATATATATATATATATATACATATATATATATATATATATATATATATATATATATATATATATATATATATATATATATATATATATATATATATATATATATATATATATATATATATATATTGTTACGATTTCGCCGAGTGGTTATTCTAATAATTTTATCCGGTTCGATCACTGGATTGTGAATATTAAACTCGCAAAGATTAAATTTCAATTAAATTTATTTTCCACAAAAATTACACAAATAATTTACAAATAATTCACTAATATTTAATTTCACTATTATTTTACACAATATTTATCACTACTATTATTTTAACACTTCACTTTTTATCACTTCCCGATATTAACACTTCGAAATTCAAAATTGAACTGTTTCGTAACTCAAATGTCTACACGTATTTATACGACACAAATACTTGTAGAATATTCTATTATTTTTTTCTCTACACTTCGCGAATGTTCTTCTCGTATTTTGTTCGCTCCGCCTATTTCATTATTTATTTTTATTTTGTTCGTATGTGTAAACATTTGGCCACTTACTGAAGAAGTCCATTACTACCAACACATATTTGTTGCCACTATCGCTGGTTGGAAATGGTCCTGCAACATCTATGGCAATCCTCTCAAATGGTGCTCCCACATTATATTGTTGCATCGCTCCACGGCTCTTCTTTGCCGGTCCTTTCACTGCCATACATTGGTCACACTTTTGACACCATTCAGCCACTGCCTGTCTACATCCTGCCCAGTAGAACCTTTCACGTACCTTGGCTAACGTTTTGTTAATTCCTAGGTGACCTCCGCTTGTTCCTCGGTGGTATTCCTCCAATATTTCCGCCATCCTGATCCTCGGTACCACTACCAACGATTGCTTTGTCTTGCCATCGGAGCTTTCCCATGTTCGCTTTAAGCAGCCGTCTTTCATGTTTAAACTATCCTATTGGGCCCAATAAGCCTTGATAGTTGGGCCTTTATCCGCAATATCACTCCATGTGGGACGATGTTCTTCCTCCATGAATTTGATAATTACTGCCAAATCTGGATCCTCCCGTTGCTCTTTGGAGATAACATCGTTGGTCCATTCATTAGCTGGCAACACTTTCATTAGTCTGATATCGACGATGTTTTCCTTGTTTTCTACCCGACCGCAATGTTTACAATCCACTCGACATGGCCGTCTTGACAATGCATCAGCATTTCCATGAGCGCTTCCCTTCCGATGTTGGATTTCGTAAACAAAACTCCCCAATCGCTCAATCCACCGTGCTACTTGTCCTTCGGGATTTTGAAACTGAAGTAGCAATGTCAAGGCGCCATGATCCGTTCTTAATAGAAATGATTGGCCATAGAGGTATTTCCGGAAATGTTCCACACATTTCACTATAGCCAACAATTCTCTTCTTGTTACACAGTAGTTCCATTCTGGCTTCGATAAGATCTTTGAATAATATGCGATGACACGTTCCTGTCCATCGATTTCCTGTGACAACACTCCTCCCAAGCCATAATTGCTTGCATCCGTATCCAAAATAAAACGTTTATTCGGAACCGGATACGAAAGCAATGGTGCTGTGCATAATCGTTGCTTCAGTTCGTTGAATGCTTCCTCGTGTTCATCACTCCATTGGAACGGCTTGTTCTTCTGTGTCAGCTCGTGTAAACTCCTTGCGATGTTGGCAAATCCTGGCACAAAACGTCGATAATATGTGCATAGTCCGATGAAACTCCTTAGTTCATGTAAATTCTGCGGTCTTGGCCAATCCTTTACGGCGGAGATCTTGTCTTCATCTGTATGAATGCCGCTTGTTGTTATTTTGTGTCCCAAATATTTGACTTCATCCCGGAACAATACACATTTCTTTGGACTTAACTTCAATCCAGCTGCTTGGATTCTTTCGAATATTCAATCAAATAAAATTTGATATTATAAGTTCAAAAATATTCCTTATAGTTGATTTTTATTTTTATATTATAAATATATTTCGGCAATCAAGTTGCCATCTTCAGTATTTATCTTGAACTAAAAAACAAATTTTATTTCCATGCCTTTTTATACTTTTTCCAGGGTACAGTGTTTTTATTTTCAAGGTATAATATTTTGTGACGTATTTTTCAAAACTAGTTCGTAAAGTTTGTTCGTCATAGTATTAACTTTGTTGTTAAGTAGAAATTTATTTTTGCGGTTTTTATATATTTCAAATTCTTCGAGCCTGTTCATTTGGTCGCTTTTATTCATCTTGTAGAGAATTTTTAAGTTTGTATCCATATCTGTGTAGTTGTGTAAAGTATTATTGATATGGAGAGCAAATCTTGACTCAGTATTCATTTTACCGATATCCTTTATATGTTCGTTAAATCTTATTTTAAAGGATCTACCGGTTTGTCCTATGTAAAATGATGGACAGTCTGAACATGTTAATTTATAAATTCCGCTGTCTAATGTAATGTTACTATTTGATCTAATTTGTTGTTCTAATTTGTTATGCGTTTTATATGCAACTTTATATCCAAAGTTTTTGAATATTTTCTGGATATGTTAGCTGGTGTTTTTATTATAATCCACAATAACGTATTTTCCTTGGGTATTATCATCAAATTGTAACGTATTGTTCTGTCGGTAATTGGTTCTGAATATATATTTTCGATTTATCTGGTCCACTTTGGCCGTAGTATATTATGTGCGATGTATTTAATTATCTTAAGTTCATTTTGATAATCTTCTTTTGACATCGGGATCTTATTTAATCGGTGTATCATATGATTATATGCGGCTATTTTATGCTGGTATGGGTGGTTTGAGTTTTTATGTATAGTTTGGTCCGTTTGCGTGGGTTTTCTAAATATTTTGAATGTGTGTTTGTTATTGATGTTTTTAATTGTTAGATCCAGAAAATTAATTGCATTATTTTGTTCTAATTCTAACGTGAATTTTATGTTTTCGTGAATATTATTTATATAATTTTGCATTTGGTCCAGTTGTCTAGATGTACCCGTAAACAATATTAGTATGTCATCTACATATCTGTGCCAGTATTTAATGTTCTTTAAAAATTTGTTTCTATTATTTAAGATGTAATTATTTTCGAAATGATTTAAATATATATTGGCTAACGTTCCAGATAGAGGACTACCCATTGGTAGACCATCATTTTTCTGGATCTAACAATTAAAAACATCAATAACAAACACACATTCAAAATATTTAGAAAACCCACGCAAACGGACCAAACTATACATAAAAACTCAAACCACCCATACCAGCATAAAATAGCCGCATATAATCATATGATACACCGATTAAATAAGATCCCGATGTCAAAAGAAGATTATCAAAATGAACTTAAGATAATTAAATACATCGCACATAAAATTGGTTATACCACGGCCAAAGTGGACGAGATAAATCGAAAATATATATTCAGAACCAATTACCGACAGAACACTACGTTACAATTTGATGATAATACCCAAGGAAAATACGTTATTGTGGATTATAATAAAAACACCAGCCAACATATCCAGAAAATATTCAAAAACTTTGGATATAAAGTTGCATATAAAACGCATAACAAATTAGAACAACAAATTAGATCAAATAGTAACATTACATTAGACAGCGGAATTTATAAATTAACATGTTCAGACTGTCCATCATTTTACATAGGACAAACCGGTAGATCCTTTAAAATAAGATTTAACGAACATATAAAGGATATCGGTAAAATGAATACTGAGTCAAGATTTGCTCTCCATATCAATAATACTTTACACAACTACACAGATATGGATACAAACTTAAAAATTCTCTACAAGATGAATAAAAGCGACCAAATGAACAGGCAAGAAGAATTTGAAATATATAAAAACCGCAAAAATAAATTTCTACTTAACAACAAAATTAATACTATGACGAACAAACTTTACGAACTAGTTTTGAAAAATACGTCACAAAATATTATACCTTGAAAATAAAAACACTGTACCCTGGAAAAAGTATAAAAAGGCATGGAAATAAAATTTATTTTTTAGTTCATGATAAATACTGAAGATGGCAACTTGATTCCGAAATATATTTATAATATAAAAATAAAAATCCACTATAAGGAATATTTTTGTACTTATAATATCAAATTTTATTTGATTGAATTTAAAAGTGGAATAAGTCACACATTAGAGAAATTCTTAATATGAATTTCAACAATTCTTTCGAATACCTCTTCTAGATTACGTAGGTGCTCGTTGAAGTCCTTTCCCATAACGATGATGTCGTCCAAATAAACCAGGCATGTTTTCCAGTGGAGTCCTTTTAGTACGCGTTCCATTAGCCGTTCGAAAGTCGCAGGGGCGTTACAAAGTCCAAATGGCATGACATTGAATTGCCATAATCCATTACTCTCACTGAACGCTGTCTTTTCCTTATCTTCGTCTGCGACCTCCACTTGCCAATAGCCGCTCTGCAAATCCAATGTTGAAAACATCCGTGCTCCTGCCAATGTATCCAGTGTGTCGTCGATCCTTGGTAATGGGTAACTATCCTTCTTGGTAACTGTGTTGAGCTTTCGATAATCAACGCAGAATTGCATGCTTCCATCCTTCTTTTCCACCAATACTACTGGCGAACTCCATGGACTCGTTGACTGCTCAATTACTCCCGATGTTTGCATATCAGATACCATCTTATCCACTTCTGCTTGTTTAGCCAATGGTAATCTTCTTGGCGCTTGTCGAATAGGTGTTGATCCGGTGTTTTACCATATTTGTTATGCCACTATCTTCCGGTGCACCACAGAAAATGGACATATATTTTTGAAGCAACTCCTTTGCTGCTTGTTTTTCTTTCGGTGTTAATTGTTCCGTCCATTTCTGTTTTAATTCCTCCGTTATTTTTCGTTGTCGTTGGTCCTTGGCCTTTACACACGGATTCGCCTCCTCGCATTTTATAATGGTGGATACTTCCTCACCTCGACCGATGATAGTTCCCTTTTTGATTGTTTTTGTTACATCCGATAAATTAAGAGCCGGAACTCTAAAGTCACAATCCGGCTTAACCAAAGCTTTCCCAATGATAATTTCTTTGGTTTGTATCTCGTCACTGTTGGCTTCCACAACCCACAACCTTTGTGTTCCAGGACCTCCATCCAATTTCCTCCAAACAACCGTTTCCGAGTGTCGTGGTAGCTTCGTCCGATGATCTAATGTTATCTTCCTTACGACTGGGTCCTTCCCGTTGTTCAGTTGCAAAGGCAGTTCGACATTACCGTAGCTCAATGTTCCCCGTCCGACATCCAATACGAATCCATTTCGTTTCATGAAGTCCATTCCCAGGATGACTTCATCCATAATATCCGCAACCAAAACTTCATGTCGAAAACCATTGTTCCCGATTCGTATTTCCACCTCCTTCTTTCTTTTGATAGCCGCACTGTCGCCTGTCGCCGTTTGTAACTTGAACCCTTTCATTGTCCGAACTCCATTCGTGATGAAATCTAGCCGCACAATCGTTCTCGTTGCTCCGGTATCCAACGTTATTATACTGGACCGTCCCTCTATTTCACCTCGCACCATCAAGCTATCACTACCTTATGCCAATCTGGAAATGGGGATGAAGGTTATGGAGCATTTGGTTGTGGGAGTCAGCTTTTGCTTCTCAAAGCTGACCCTTACTCGTTTAACGCCTTCGTTGTTGTTTGACGTCCCTCCTCGGCTGGTATTTTTCGTTCCTCCGGTGGCCTTCGGTACATCGGCGATGGTGTTCTCGCCCGTTTGGCGCTTTATCTCCCAGCATTCCCTTGAGATGTGTCCTATTTTGTCACAAACCCAACATCTGATTTTACTAGTTCCATCCCGGAATCTCGTTGTCCGCCAGTTATCTGTTGGTTTGATGTTATAGCCCTGTTTGTGACTGATTGCTGGTTCCACTTCCACACGACGTACCTTGACTGCTGGTTTGATGATGTTGTTTGCTGTCTCGTTGGTTAATGCACACGCGATGGTTTCCGAAAACGTTGCTTTTTGAGACAATACAACTGCACGTCTCGTATCCGGATCTCGTATACCATCGGTGAAAGCGTCGATCTTGATCCGCTCTGTGTATTCTCGTGCCATGTTGTAGTGGGCGAGGTGCACTAGTCGCTCTATATCAGCCGCATACTCCTGCAGCATCTCTCCAACCCGCTGACATCGTCCCTTCAACTCCATACGATGTAGTTCCCGTCGATGGTCACCTCCATATTTACGCTCCAAAGCCAACATGATTTTGCCGTAATCCTCTCGTTCGTATTCCGGCACAATTTGCAGTAGTTCCGCAGCACTTCCTTTTTACGCCACAATTAATGCTGCTACGATCCTCTTCACACCAACCGTTCTTTGTGGCCGCCATTTCAAACTGGAGTTTGAAGATGTTGAATGGTGTGGCTCCGTCAAATGTTGGTGGCTTCAATTTTATTGAGCTGGTTGGTCGAGTAACTTGAGCACTGCCGTTGGTTTTGAGATCCATTAGCTCTTGTTCGATCTTCATTATTCGTTGGTCTGCCGCTTCAAATTGTTGATCCATTTTGTGATCGATTTCCATGTTAACCTTGCTCAATTTTCCATTGACATCCTTCCTTAAATCTTGTTGAAACTTTTCTAGTTGTTCCATTCATGTTAGATTTGTTGCTGTCCAGTTAACATTTTTTCCTGATCGGCTCGTATCTGCTCCTCCAATCTTTCTTGACCGCTTTTTATATCAGTTTTGAGTCCACCGATCATCTGCTCCTGTTCAGCACGCAATGTCCTCTGCTCGGTAATCATTTTTACTTCGAGGCCACCGATCATTTGCGTCTGTACGGTAACCATTTCATTTTTAAGACCTCCAATCATATTTTGCATTGCGGCCATCAATTGCCCCATATCGAACGCTCCTGGTGTCGTTGGAGTGGTTTCCCGTACGATGACATTCTGATCTTCTTCCGTTTTGGTCGATGCCTCCGTTGTTATTTCAACCTGTTGGATCTCGGTTGAATCCGGTGCCCCATAATTAAACTCATGTTGATCTGGGTCAACATTTTCATCCAACAAAGCTGTACGGAGTCTCAACTGAAACTCATTTCGGTCGCCCACAGTTGGTAGATTCCGTAGCCCCAACTCCTTCTTCAAATCTGCCACTTTTGAGTCCATTAATTTCATTTTGGATATCCACAATCCCGCCGCTGTCACCAATTGTTACGATTTCGCCGAGTGGTTATTCTAATAATTTTATCCGGTTCGATCACTGGATTGTGAATATTAAACTCGCAAAGATTAAATTTCAATTAAATTTATTTTCCACAATAATTACACAAATAATTCACATATATTTAATTTCACTATTATTTTGCACAATATTTATCACTACTATTATTTAACACTTCACTTTTTATCACTTCACGATATGAACACTTCGAAATTCAAAATTGAACTGTTTCGTAACTCAAATGTCTACACGTATTTATACGACACAAATACTTGTAGAATATTCTATTATTTTTTTCTCTACACTTCGCGAATGTTCTTCTCGTATTTTGTTCGCTCCGCCTATTTCATTATTTGTTTTTATTCTGTTTGTATGTGTAAACATTTGGTTACAGGGTAATCCCTAATGTTATAATTTTATTTTTAATTATGACAGGTGACATCTGTGATTCGTGACAATATATATATATATATATACTGTTACGATTTCGCCGAGTGGTTATTCTAATAATTTATCCGCTCCGATCACTGGTTTGTGAATATAAACTCGCAAACTTTAAATTTTAACTGAATTTATTTCCCACAAAAATTACACAAATATTTCACAAATAATTCACTAATATTTATTTTCACTATTATTTCACACAATATTTATCACTACTATTATCTTAACATTTCACTTTTTATCACTTCCCGATATTAACACTTCGAAATTCAAAATTGAACTGTCTCGTAACTCAAATGTCTACACGTATTTATACGACGCAAATACTTGTAGAACATTCCATTATTTTGCTTCTCTACACTTCTCGAAATTTCGTTGCGTCGTATTTGGTTCGCTCCGCCTATTTCATTATTTCTTTTTATTTTGTTCGTTTATGAAAACATATGGTTACAGGGTAATCCCTACTGTTATAATTTTCTTTTTAATTATCACAGGTGACATCTGTGATTCGTGACACTACCCTCCGCCCAAACCTGTTCGTCCCGAACAGGATCCAGACCTCCTCCTCTATAGAACGCCAGTCGTTTCAGGTGTACAACTTTGGGTTTTCCTCGTACTCCTCGTTGGATCCTATAGATCACGTCGTTAGTTCTGACCTTGTACGGTCCCTCCCATCCAGGTTCTAACTTCTTGGATAATCCATTTCTTCGTTTGGTTCCAGGACCTCCATCCAATTTCCTACAAACAACCGTTTCCGAGTGTGGTGGTCGCTTCGTCCGATGATCCAATGTTATCCTCCTTGCGATTGGCTCCTCCCCTTTGTTCAGTTCCAAAGGCAGTTCGACATTACCGTAGCCCAATGTTCCCCGTCCAAAATCCAATACGAATCCATTTCGTTTCATGAAGTCCATTCCCAGGATGACATCCACAATATCCGCAACCAGAACTTCATGTCGAAAACTGCTGTTCCCGATTCGAATTGTAACCTCCTTCTTTCCTTTGATAGCTGCACTGTCGCCTGTCGCCGTTTGTAACTTGAACCCTTCCATAGGCTCAACTCCATCCGTGATAAAATCCGGCCGCACAATCGTTCTCGTTGCTCCGGTGTCCAATGTTATCAAACTGGATCGTCCTTCTACTTCGCCTCTCACCATCAAGCTCTCACCACCTTTTGCCAATCTGGAAATGGGGATGAAGGTTATGGAGCATTTGGTTGTGGGAGTCAGCTTTTGCTCCTCAAAGCTGACGCGTTCGTTTAACGCCTTCTTTGTTGTTTGGCGTTCCTCCACGGCTGCTGCTTTTCTTTCCTCTGGTGGCCTTCGGTACATCGGCGACGGTGATCTCTCCCGTCTGCGCCTTATCTCCCAGCATTCCCTTGAGATGTGTCCTATTTTGTCACAAACCCAACATCTGATTTTACTAGTTCCATC
>OZ010736.1:77938618-77941118 GCA_963932295.1 Tipula lateralis | reverse complement strand
ATATAATGCTTAGTTTCGAGTTACATATGCACCTGAGTGTTTCAAGGTTGCAGAAATTATCCTGTTAATAAAACCAGACAAACCAGCTGAGCAAATTGCATCATACAGGTCGATCTCTTTGTTACCAATTATTTCAAAGTTGTTTGAGAAGTTGTTATTGAAACGACATTTGAGAAGTTGTTATTGACAGGTCGATCTCTTTGTTACCAATTATTTCAAAGTTGTTTGAGAAGTTGTTATTGAAACGACTAAAACCAATGATCATTATACCTGACTTCCAGTTTGGATTCAGACATAAACATTCGACAATTGATCAAGTTCATCGCGTGACTGCAAAGATTGAACAAGCATTTGAAAAGAAAAAATATTGTCCTGCCGTACTCCTACATGTTTCACTGGCTTTCGATAGAGTGTGGCATGAGGGTCTTATCTACAAGATTAGTAAAATAGTACCACAAAATTACTGCCAATTGCTCGAATCGTATCTTTCCAAACGAAAATTTAGAGTATCTCATGAAAAAACGTAATCCAACTTTTACCCAGCCATAGCAGGGGTGCCCCAAGGTAGCGTATTATGGTCTAACTTATATCTAATTTACACTTCCGATATACAGACAACGAAAACAACCTTCATCAGAACTTTTGCTGATGATACAGCAGTAATGACATCAAGTGAATCACTGAATCTGCTTAATATCTCGGATTGCATCTTGATTCAAGATTGAATTGGAAATACCACAAAGAGCAGAGCAAATAAAAATAAAACAACGCGAGATGTACTGGAATAGGAAGACATTCTAAGCTAAGCCTGTACTGTAAATGCCTGATGTACGAATCGATAATTAAACCAATTTGGACGTATCGCATCTGATGAGACTATACGAATACATATTATAATAAATTAAGAATGGTCCTTAGCGATCCAATTAACAATGATAACAAAACTAACAAACTCAAACCCACTGTGAAAATGATTATTCTAAAAATATTAAATAATTTACTAATAAACTAATTAGCAATGACTCTTCTGAGGATTATCACCTTAGTCGTTTCCGTGATTAATATTTATTTTCCTTAACCTTATTTGTTGGGGTGCTAAGTAACATACTCAAATCCCAATGTGAAAATGATTATACTTGAAATATTAAATAAGTAACTAATAATGAAGTTAGCAATTCGAGACTACAAAGGCGGATTCCGTTCAAATCGGTTAGTTACTGGTCAAGTTTTTCGCTCCGGATGGTTTTTTCCAAGTACTACGAAACAATACTCGATATATACAAGGTATTTCTAGATTTCAAGCAAACCTATGGCAGGCTATGGTATGCGTTAATTTAGGAGTACCAACAAATACGTACATCTGTGCAAAATGACCGTAATGCAGTACTCAGCTTTGTCAAAGTTGAGAACAGGCTATCGAGAACTTTTGCAATTACTTCTGGCATTCGACAAGGAGATGCGCTGTTCCCGATACTTTTTAATCTCATGTTGGAATACATCCTTTGTAGAAGTGAAACACCTTAAGACAACATCTTATTTCGACGATCCAATCAACTTTTTGCATATGCAGATAACATCTTTGTGATTGGATTAAATGGCAACGGAATGAAATGTTATCAATGAGTCCAATGCCAAATATGTGATCTCTGCGTTTAGAGACTAAGACGCAACTGATTTCAGTAGTGGTAACCACACGTTTGAAAGAGTAATGAGATTCAAGAATCTTGGATATCTCATTACTCACGATAGCCGTGTGGGAGAGTATATCAAAGTTTGCCTAGCCGCTGGTAATCTACTAAGTAGAGTTCTAGTCTCTACTTTGTCACTTCTGAAATCAAAATATCTTGCAAATACGGATAAACTGAAATTGTGACGGGTGGACCTTGAGATACTAGTACGAGCACGAAAGATGGCTTCTAACATTCGAGGTAAGAATCATGCGTGTGATATGTGGTCCAAAACGCAATGTCACACGCCGAGTTCATTTCAATCACGAGAACAGGAATTTAATACAAATTTCAGGTATCGTGCATGAAATCAAAGGACAGCGAAAATGTTCGCTCGGTCACATCAAATATGCAATTTCTGAATAAATTTCGGGAAAAGATTTCCGGAATTTATTCAGAAAATTAAAAATTCAAGTCAATTAATGTAAATCTATATTATTTCCTTCAAAGTAATTCCCATCGACTACAACACACTTATGCCAGCACTTGATCTTAACCTCGAAACATTGTTTATATTCGGTTTTAGGTATGTCCATGAGTCTGAGGATGAGGCTGCTGAAACGCGATTTCCGTAATGGGTTTTTAACTCGATTGAATAGAAAGTAGTCACAGCGTGCCAAATCAGGTGAATTCGTAGGCTGTTGGATGGTATTTGTTGCATTTTTAGCCAAAAAATTCCAAATAATAATGGCACTGTACGGCAGTGCGCTATCATGGTGCAAAAAGCCACGAGTTTTCTGCCCACAATTCTAGTCTATTTCGGAAAATTGCTT
>OZ010736.1:77937154-77938418 GCA_963932295.1 Tipula lateralis | reverse complement strand
TGAATTACAACTTAAAATTAAAAGTTTTTTAATTCCTTGGTAATCAACAACAAAAATACAGTTCAATTTCACCCTTATTTGAATAAAAATAAATAATATAAAAACTAATGGAATTAACTTACGAGTTCACAACCAACAGTTAATTTAAAAAATAATAATAATATAAACTTAAAATAATTAATTTAATTCAGAAAACGTTTTAATTTTAGTTTTTCTTTGGTTTATTACTTTGTGCAGTAATAACTTTCGACAACTTGTTTATAGGTTTCCTTATCTCCTTTTTATTATTACTTTGTGCAGTAATAACAGGTTTATGTAAGTCCTCGCAGGTTAAAACACTTAAATTCTTTTTGCAAATTTTGCATTTATGTCATTAGTCGTAGTTCAATTGTTTGTATGTAACACTTAAATTTTGTGTTGGTTATTTGTATTTATTCTTAGTTCCACGGTTAATTGTATGTAAGTAACATTTAAATGCTGAATTTAAAATTTTCATTTATCCCTAATTTGGCGGTAAATTGTATGCATGTGTCATACATATTCTGAATTCTTAATTTGTATGTAATATACAGAGCAAATCGTATTGTATCTATGAGACACTTAAGAGTTGGACAAATGACATATAAATATTAGTACAAAATTATGTTATTTCAGTATAAACGCATATATAACAGATAAATAGTTAACATTTGTTACGAATTTTGCAAATATAACATTTGGTATACTGATATCTTTAAAATGAAAAGAGTTATCAAAATTTTGAAACTACCAATCGAAAGATCTCAATTTTTTCAGTAAGATGGCAGTGTTAACTCGAAAATGACAAAAATGTATTTAAATCATTTAAATACTGGGGTGACGATATCTATATATCTATATATCTATATATCTATATATCTATATATCTATATATCTATATATCTATATATCTATATATCTATATATCTATATATCTATATATCTATATATCTATATATCTATATATCTATATATCTATATATCTATATATCTATATATCTATATATCTATATATCTATATATCTATATATCTATATATCTATATATCTATATATCTATATATCTATATATCTATATAATCTATATATCTATATATCTATATATCTATATATCTATATATCTATATATCTATATATCTATATATCTATATATCTATATATCTATATATCTATATATCTATATATCTAAATATCTATATATCTATATATCTATATATCTATATATCTATATATCTATATATCTATAT
>OZ010736.1:77914654-77932154 GCA_963932295.1 Tipula lateralis | reverse complement strand
ATATCTATATATCTATATATCTATATATCTATATATCTATATATCTATATATCTATATATCTATATATCTATATATCTATATATCTATATATCTATATATCTATATATCTATATATCTATATATCTATATATCTATATATCTATATATCTATATATCTATATATCTATATATCTATATATCTATATATCTATATATCTATATATCTATATATCTATATATCTATATATCTATATATCTATATATCTATATATCTATATATCTATATATCTATATATCTATATATCTATATATCTATATATCTATATATCTATATATCTATATATCTATATATCTATATATCTATATATCTATATATCTATATATCTATATATCTATATATCTATATATCTATATATCTATATATCTATATATCTATATATCTATATATCTATATATCTATATATCTATATATCTATATATCTATATATCTATATATCTATATATCTATATATCTATATATCTATATATCTATATATCTATATATCTATATATCTATATATCTATATATCTATATATCTATATATCTATATATCTATATATCTATATATCTATATATCTATATATCTATATATCTATATATCTATATATCTATATATCTATATATCTATATATCTATATATCTATATATCTATATATCTATATATCTATATATCTATATATCTATATATCTATATATCTATATATCTATATATCTATATATCTATATATCTATATATCTATATATCTATATATCTATATATCTATATATCTATATATCTATATATCTATATATCTATATATCTATATATCTATATATCTATATATCTATATATCTATATATCTATATATCTATATATCTATATATCTATATATCTATATATCTATATATCTATATATCTATATATCTATATATCTATATATCTATATATCTATATATCTATATATCTATATATCTATATATCTATATATCTATATATCTATATATCTATATATCTATATATCTATATATCTATATATCTATATATCTATATATCTATATATCTATATATCTATATATCTATATATCTATATATCTATATATCTATATATCTATATATCTATATATCTATATATCTATATATCTATATATCTATATATCTATATATCTATATATCTATATATCTATATATCTATATATCTATATATCTATATATCTATATATCTATATATCTATATATCTATATATCTATATATCTATATATCTATATATCTATATATCTATATATCTATATATCTATATATCTATATATCTATATATCTATATATCTATATATCTATATATCTATATATCTATATATCTATATATCTATATATCTATATATCTATATATCTATATATCTATATATCTATATATCTATATATCTATATATCTATATATCTATATATCTATATATCTATATATCTATATATCTATATATCTATATATCTATATATCTATATATCTATATATCTATATATCTATATATCTATATATCTATATATCTATATATCTATATATCTATATATCTATATATCTATATATCTATATATCTATATATCTATATATCTATATATCTATATATCTATATATCTATATATCTATATATCTATATATCTATATATCTATATATCTATATATCTATATATCTATATATCTATATATCTATATATCTATATATCTATATATCTATATATCTATATATCTATATATCTATATATCTATATATCTATATATCTATATATCTATATATCTATATATCTATATATCTATATATCTATATATCTATATATCTATATATCTATATATCTATATATCTATATATCTATATATCTATATATCTATATATCTATATATCTATATATCTATATATCTATATATCTATATATCTATATATCTATATATCTATATATCTATATATCTATATATCTATATATCTATATATCTATATATCTATATATCTATATATCTATATATCTATATATCTATATATCTATATATCTATATATCTATATATCTATATATCTATATATCTATATATCTATATATCTATATATCTATATATCTATATATCTATATATCTATATATCTATATATCTATATATCTATATATCTATATATCTATATATCTATATATCTATATATCTATATATCTATATATCTATATATCTATATATCTATATATCTATATATCTATATATCTATATATCTATATATCTATATATCTATATATCTATATATCTATATATCTATATATCTATATATCTATATATCTATATATCTATATATCTATATATCTATATATCTATATATCTATATATCTATATATCTATATATCTATATATCTATATATCTATATATCTATATATCTATATATCTATATATCTATATATCTATATATCTATATATCTATATATCTATATATCTATATATCTATATATCTATATATCTATATATCTATATATCTATATATCTATATATCTATATATCTATATATCTATATATCTATATATCTATATATCTATATATCTATATATCTATATATCTATATATCTATATATCTATATATCTATATATCTATATATCTATATATCTATATATCTATATATCTATATATCTATATATCTATATATCTATATATCTATATATCTATATATCTATATATCTATATATCTATATATCTATATATCTATATATCTATATATCTATATATCTATATATCTATATATCTATATATCTATATATCTATATATCTATATATCTATATATCTATATATCTATATATCTATATATCTATATATCTATATATCTATATATCTATATATCTATATATCTATATATCTATATATCTATATATCTATATATCTATATATCTATATATCTATATATCTATATATCTATATATCTATATATCTATATATCTATATATCTATATATCTATATATCTATATATCTATATATCTATATATCTATATATCTATATATCTATATATCTATATATCTATATATCTATATATCTATATATCTATATATCTATATATCTATATATCTATATATCTATATATCTATATATCTATATATCTATATATCTATATATCTATATATCTATATATCTATATATCTATATATCTATATATCTATATATCTATATATCTATATATCTATATATCTATATATCTATATATCTATATATCTATATATCTATATATCTATATATCTATATATCTATATATCTATATATCTATATATCTATATATCTATATATCTATATATCTATATATCTATATATCTATATATCTATATATCTATATATCTATATATCTATATATCTATATATCTATATATCTATATATCTATATATCTATATATCTATATATCTATATATCTATATATCTATATATCTATATATCTATATATCTATATATCTATATATCTATATATCTATATATCTATATATCTATATATCTATATATCTATATATCTATATATCTATATATCTATATATCTATATATCTATATATCTATATATCTATATATCTATATATCTATATATCTATATATCTATATATCTATATATCTATATATCTATATATCTATATATCTATATATCTATATATCTATATATCTATATATCTATATATCTATATATCTATATATCTATATATCTATATATCTATATATCTATATATCTATATATCTATATATCTATATATCTATATATCTATATATCTATATATCTATATATCTATATATCTATATATCTATATATCTATATATCTATATATCTATATATCTATATATCTATATATCTATATATCTATATATCTATATATCTATATATCTATATATCTATATATCTATATATCTATATATCTATATATCTATATATCTATATATCTATATATCTATATATCTATATATCTATATATCTATATATCTATATATCTATATATCTATATATCTATATATCTATATATCTATATATCTATATATCTATATATCTATATATCTATATATCTATATATCTATATATCTATATATCTATATATCTATATATCTATATATCTATATATCTATATATCTATATATCTATATATCTATATATCTATATATCTATATATCTATATATCTATATATCTATATATCTATATATCTATATATCTATATATCTATATATCTATATATCTATATATCTATATATCTATATATCTATATATCTATATATCTATATATCTATATATCTATATATCTATATATCTATATATCTATATATCTATATATCTATATATCTATATATCTATATATCTATATATCTATATATCTATATATCTATATATCTATATATCTATATATCTATATATCTATATATCTATATATCTATATATCTATATATCTATATATCTATATATCTATATATCTATATATCTATATATCTATATATCTATATATCTATATATCTATATATCTATATATCTATATATCTATATATCTATATATCTATATATCTATATATCTATATATCTATATATCTATATATCTATATATCTATATATCTATATATCTATATATCTATATATCTATATATCTATATATCTATATATCTATATATCTATATATCTATATATCTATATATCTATATATCTATATATCTATATATCTATATATCTATATATCTATATATCTATATATCTATATATCTATATATCTATATATCTATATATCTATATATCTATATATCTATATATCTATATATCTATATATCTATATATCTATATATCTATATATCTATATATCTATATATCTATATATCTATATATCTATATATCTATATATCTATATATCTATATATCTATATATCTATATATCTATATATCTATATATCTATATATCTATATATCTATATATCTATATATCTATATATCTATATATCTATATATCTATATATCTATATATCTATATATCTATATATCTATATATCTATATATCTATATATCTATATATCTATATATCTATATATCTATATATCTATATATCTATATATCTATATATCTATATATCTATATATCTATATATCTATATATCTATATATCTATATATCTATATATCTATATATCTATATATCTATATATCTATATATCTATATATCTATATATCTATATATCTATATATCTATATATCTATATATCTATATATCTATATATCTATATATCTATATATCTATATATCTATATATCTATATATCTATATATCTATATATCTATATATCTATATATCTATATATCTATATATCTATATATCTATATATCTATATATCTATATATCTATATATCTATATATCTATATATCTATATATCTATATATCTATATATCTATATATCTATATATCTATATATCTATATATCTATATATCTATATATCTATATATCTATATATCTATATATCTATATATCTATATATCTATATATCTATATATCTATATATCTATATATCTATATATCTATATATCTATATATCTATATATCTATATATCTATATATCTATATATCTATATATCTATATATCTATATATCTATATATCTATATATCTATATATCTATATATCTATATATCTATATATCTATATATCTATATATCTATATATCTATATATCTATATATCTATATATCTATATATCTATATATCTATATATCTATATATCTATATATCTATATATCTATATATCTATATATCTATATATCTATATATCTATATATCTATATATCTATATATCTATATATCTATATATCTATATATCTATATATCTATATATCTATATATCTATATATCTATATATCTATATATCTATATATCTATATATCTATATATCTATATATCTATATATCTATATATCTATATATCTATATATCTATATATCTATATATCTATATATATATATATATATATATATATATATATATATATATATATATATATATATATATATATATATATATATATATATATATATATATATATAAATCTATGGCTAAGAGACGGTAACCGGCTTTTAACGCGTCTGAACTGAAACCATACGAATCAGTGTTGTTTACGATTGTTGCACATTGTATGTGGTCAGCCCAACGAATGTATTTACACACAATCGCGTTTTAAGTCATATGGTTGTCAATCCCTGTTCCAAATTAGTTAATATTTGCAATGAATTAAATAAAGAATATAAATGGTGGACAAACATTATAATTGGTAAAAATTTGTTGTTAACATGTGTTAAGTTTGTGAATTAGTGATAAATGAATAAAGGTTTGATGGAATACGATCTTATTCAAATAATTGGAAAAATCAAATACATTTGACAAATGTGCATAATATCTACGGGTACGCAATTTAATTTTTTGTTGTTGTGTTGTGTATTATTTTTATTTTTTTTTTTAAATTAAGTGCATTTTACTAGATAAGTAATAAAGTCAGTGCAGTATAATTGAAATAAAAAAATCCAAGTGCGACGGACTTCACATTGGGCGGCTCTTGGGCTGCGCCTGTTCTTCATATTAGAAGCGGCTGTTTTTAATACCTGGCAGAAGGTTTAAAATGCTAGAGAAAGGAAACCTGACGAAAAACTAGTAGTTAAAAACTAGTATGGCAGAGAATAATGAAGAAAATACTACGGTGCAGGGATTCGGATACCCAGTACCGGCAATTTGTAAGAGTGTGGAAGCTGGCTCCCAGTCGTCGTCATCATACGACTGCAATAATTCGACCAAGTCAAATAATGTAAATCCATTTGGACGTAGCTCCAAATTATCGAGATCAATAACATCGTCAATAAGTAGGCACGATAAAGAAAACAGAGAACTTTGTAAGTCATCAGACCAAATGCCAAATATGATATCTCAGCCTATTGTAGATCGCATGGAAAGCGTAAGCCAAGAAAACCTCTACGATGTCGCTAGAGAAAACGCTGGTTTAAAGAAATCACTAGAAAACTTAATAAAACTCAATAGTCAACTCTTTAAAAAGGTTCAACAGCTTAAAGATGATATTGGTGTAATAAGAAGATTTCATTTACTTCTTTCTTTAGAAAGAAACAAGTAAATGAAATCCAAAATGGTATAGTCGTCTATGAAACAGATGACGATGAATTGGCATATGAAACGAGTTTTATACGCAAACAAATTGTTAAAACTAAACGCCAACATTAGAAAAGGAAAGCAGAATCCTCGCCTGAGGTGAAACAATCAATGCAAGGTGTAAGAAAACCACCAATAAACCAATCTGGTCAGCCATGCAAGGACTTAGTTACTCTACAGAAGAATGTACAACTCAAAACAGCTAGCACATCAAACGTGTCTAAACAAAGAAAAGCAGAGTTAAATGAACCAATGAAGAAAGAGTTACCATCTCCACCCATTAAAACCCTTAATGCTAGTGAATACGAAAAAATTAAACAAATAGTAAAAATAGTTCCAAACGACAAATATAAGGTCACTGCACTGAATAATAATGTTTGGAAAGTGAATGCAGTTGATCCAGAAACCTACAGAATGTTAGCAAATGCAATTAGTGCTCAAAACATCGAATGGTTCACGTATGAAAAAACAAAGCAGAGCAACAAATCAAAGTTATGGCCAGAGGACTACATCATACGTGCCCACCTGAAGAAATAATTGAGGAACTTAGTTAGAAAGGAATCAAAATCATAAATGCTGTGAACATTCTGAAGAAAAAGGTAACTAAAAACTCAAACGATGAAAGAGTAACAACCAAAATCGGCCTACCCCTATTCATGCTAACATTCAACAACACCGAGAGCATTGATAAGATATGTGGAATCAAAGCAATCCTGAACATAAAAGTCAAAATTGAGACATTAAAAAAGAACAGCAGTAGAATGCCACAATGCCACAACTGTGAGATATATAACCATACTCGAAAATACTGCAATAGAGAGCCTAGATGTGTAAAGTGCGCTGTGAAACATCCATCAAAAGAATGCAACAAATGTAGAAGCGAACCAGCGAAATGTATACACTGTGGGAATCACCACTCAGGAAATAAAAGAGGCAAACAGCTGCAAAGAATGAGAAATAGTAAAAGAAATCAAACAGAGAACATCATAACTCTTAGTTCTCAACCTAGGACACCATCCTATCCAATCAAATCCCTCTTAATAGCGCGAAATTAAAAGAAGGCACGACATATGCCCAAATGGCTAGCCAAAAGAAAAATTTCAAGAAAGCACCCAGTCAGGAAAAGCATGTCCTGCAAGAAATACTGCAGAAGTTAACCACTTTAAATTCTCATCTGGTGACGCAAGATCAACGACTAGAATCTATGAGTGAGCTACTAAATCAACAAGACAAAAGACTAGGAACATTGGAACATACATCGATCAAACCAAACTAAAAAAATAATAGAAGCGACAGGTAAAACTACAGAAGTTATTAACTATCTTAATTCTAATCCATACAAATTAAACAAGGAAAAATAATAACACACTATTTAAGAATTGCTACCTGGAATGCAAATGGTCTTGCGCAACGCATTTCAGAATAAGAAGTATTTTTAAACACAAAAAACATTGATATATGCTTATCTCAGAAAGTCACTCTACTAGAATCTCGTATTTCAAAATTCGTGGATACCAGTGTCATCAAACTCTTCACTCAGCAGAAAGAGCTAGAGGCGGAACAGCAATCTTCATCAAGGAAAATATTTAACATCAAGAAGAACTTAAATTAGAGGAAGAAGCTATGTAAATAGCAACTGTTTCTATTGAAATCAAAAACTTCAAGAGCTTCACTATATCAGCAATCTACTGTCCACCCAGATATAACCCAAAAAAGGAAGACTACATCATTTTTAAATCGCTTGGTAACAATTTCATTATTGGAGGCGATTTTAATGCATAAAATATTTTGGGGGTCAAATCGAACTACTCCCAAAGGAAGAGAGCTATTTGAAGCAGGCAGAACATTAAAATGTGAGTTCCACTCCAGTAGAAAGCCAACCTACTGGTCTACGGACGTAAATAAAATTCCTGACCTTCTAGACTTCCATATATCAAGAGGTATCTCTAAAAACATCGGACTATTCTCCAGTTTTAATGACTATAAATTCCACGGCAATAAGAAAAACAAGCCTCTCAAGAATAACAAGAACAAAACAAACTGGGAATACTTTCGCCAGCTATTCGAAGAAAGCGTCAATCTACAGGTGCCGATCTCGAACGATTATATGATAGAGGAAGAGCTGGAAAATCTCATTGAAAGTATACAGAAAGCGGCATGGGAAAGTTCCCCCATCCTGGAAGGTATATTACAGAAAAGTATAAGCTACCAAAAAAGACGAGCTCGCAAGACTTGGCAGAGAACTAGAGCTACTGAAGATAAAACTATCCTAAATAATCTGTGCAACAAACTTAAACTGCTTATAAAAGAGATCAAGAATGAGTCAGTAGCTAGCTTTCTAAGTAACCTGACCGGTAAATCTGACACGGACTATTCGTTGTGAAAGGTCACTAAAAGTCTCACCCATAAAAAAAGTTGATGGAAGCTGGGCTCGCAACGATAAACAAAAAGCTGATCTGTTTGCCGAACACTTAGAAATTACCTTCAAACCATCAACTGGGCAGGAAGAGAATGAATATTTAACACCGGTCAACAAAATAGACGAGGTACTTCTCCTACCAGTCACTGTGAAAGAAATCAAACAAGAAGTAAAAAATCTTAAAGATAAAAAAGCTTTCAATCAAATAAAAATTTGATACTTTTAGTTCAAAAATATTCCTTATAGTGAAATTTTTATTTTTTATATTATAAATATATTTTGGCAATCAAGTTGCCATCTTCAGTATTTATCATGAACTCATGATGAATTCTGAAGATGACAACTTAATTGCCGAAATATATTTATAATATAAAAAATAAAAATTCCACTATAAGGAATATTTTTGAACTAAAAATATCAAATTTTTATTTGATTGAATTTAAATGTGGAATAAGTCAAACATAAGAGCAATTCTTAATATGAATTTCAACAAAATAAAAAAGCTCCTGGTTACGACCTGATAACAGCAAAATAATCAAAGCACTACCAGAAAAAGCACTATGGAAGCCACAGCACATAATCAATGCTGTATTTAGACAAAGTTATGTTGCAAGACAGTGGAAAGTAGCAGAAATAATAATGATTGCTAAGCCTCATAAACCGTTAAATGACAAAACATCATACAGGCCAATCTCTTTATTAACAACCAAATCAAAAGTTTTTGAAAGATTATTTCTGAAGAGATTTAAGCCAATTATAGAGACTAGGAAACTTATACCACCACATCAATTTGGGTTTCGAGAAGGCCACTCAAAAATAGAACAGGTACATAGAATCACTGATACGATTGAAGAGGCGTTGGAAGAGAAGAAGGTATGTTCAGCAGTATTCCTAGACGTAGCCCAAGCATTTGATAAAGTTTGGCACCATGGTCTGGAATTTAAGCTTCAACGAAATCTACCAAAACAACATTTTGAATTGCTTAAGTCATACATAAATGACCGTTATTCGAGTGAGACAAGAAGAGGGGTACTCAACACTAAAGAAAATATTGGCAGGAGTCCCACAAGGTAGTGTGCTTGGCCCTGTGTTATACCTTCTGTATACAAATGATTTGCCAAATATAGCAGAAGCCAGAATAGGGACTTTTGCTGATGACTCTGCAATTATGACCACTGATATTTTCGAATCAACACGGAAACTACAAAATGCTGTTAATACAGTAAACACTTGGACAAAAACTTGGAGAATTATGCTAAACGAATCCAAATCAACACACATCAACTTCACCAACAAGAAGTAGAATACATTCCGATTAGACTGAATTGTCAACAAATTCCTTACTCTGACAATGCGAAATACCTTGGCATGACACTAGACACTAAGCTTGAGTGGAAAGCGCATGTTAAAAAGAAAAGACAAGAATTGAATTTTAAATTCAGACAAATTCAGTGGCTTATTGGAAAAAACTCTGAGCTGACAACGCAAAACAAACTACTATTATACAAACAAATCCTTAAACCTATCTGGACACACGGCATTCAGCTTTGGGGCTGTGCAAAGAAAACTACAGTTAAGATCATACAAACATTTGAAAACAAAGAACTACGAAGCATTGTCAATGCTCCATGGTATATTAGAAAAGACAACCTCCATCGAGATCTTAACATGGAATACGTCAGTGATGAAATATTTAAATTTGCAAGGAGTCATAGCACGGGGAGGAAGTGACGAAAAATAACAATACAGGACTCAATCCGAGGCCTGTAATTGGCATGAGTACACTTTAAATCCTTTAACAAGGAACAATTGGAGGGCAAGTCTGGTGCCAGCAGCGGCAATAATTCCAGCTCCAATAGTACTGCGACTGCAGCAACATGACAACGAGGAGCTGCGGAACCTACTGGATCACACCAATGGACCAAAGCGCCTAAAAAGAACAAAGCCTTTAAAATTAGTAGTTTCCTGAACTACTGAAATCAAAGGACTGGACGAAATGGGACGAACTAATTTTTCTCATTCTATAAGATGCTACACTGCTTAAAAATACAAAACATTTACTAGATAATCAATAAGATTAGTTGTAATATTATATAGAAATACAGATTTCTTAAACAAAAAAAAATAAAATAACATCCTGTTGTATGTTAATTTGTGGTCAACGGCGGGAATCGAACTCGAGACCGCGGCGTTTTGAGAAACTCTGTTAACCATTAAGCTAGAACCGGCGACATTATGTATATGTATATATATATATATATATATATATATATATATATATATATATATATATACATATATATATATATATATATATATATATATATATATATATATATATATATATATATATATATATATATATATATTTATATATATATATATATATATATATATATATATATATATATATTTATATATATATATATATATATATAATATATATATATATATATATATATATATATATATATATATAAATATTTATATATTTATATATATATATATATATATATATATATATATATATACATATATATATTTATATATATATATATATATATATATATATATATTATATATATATATATATATATATATATATATATATATATATATATATGTATATATATATATATATATATATATATATATATATATATATATATATATGTATATATATATATATATATATATATATATATATATATATATATATATATATATATATATATATATATATGTATTATATATATATATATATATATATATATATATATTTATATATATATATATATAATATATATATATATATATATATATATATTATATATATATATATATATATATATATATATATATATATATATATATATATATATATATATATATATATATATGGTTTCTTTAGAGGCCAAAGAGTTAAAATACGATCTGACTAGTATGAAGTTCTGAAGTCGAATAATATATTTTTAAAACAAAATTATTTAAAATGAACACAATGAATAATACAAAGGATGAACAAACAAATACAATACAAATTATTTCTAATGTGACTACTGTGTAAAGTTAAATTTTAATATAGTCAGTGCCACATACTCCTCTGCCAGATCGATCATCGGTATTGTGTAGATATTATTACACGTCGCTTGGGTCGAGGTTGATCGGTCGATCTTGTAACTTCTGATGAATCTCAATAAGATGATATTGGCTTGATGTCAAAATCGAATTCCTCATTTGCGATAAACGCCGGTTTTAATCGGTCGATTTGAAATGAGAACTTCTCTTCCTTTAATGAGAATTTTATAACATTTTTGTTGCCGTTGAATGATCTGATATGGTCTGTTATATGGTGGAGTGATTGCTGGTCTAACACTGTCATCGCGTACGAAGACATGAGTGCAATTTTCCAACTCCTGGCTAATAAATGGTTTTCTGTTTTGAATGATTTGACGTAGCAGTAGGTTTTTAAATTACCAAATTTTTGATGAAGTTTTTGTAAAATTTCATATGGCGTCTCTTTACTGGTTGATGGATTGAAAAATTCGCCTGGTAGTCTGAGTGTCGTACCGTACATAAGTTTGGCAGGTGATGAGTTAATATCTTCTTTAAAGGCTGTTCGTAATCCAAGCATGATAAGTAGACGATCCACTCAATTATCCTTATCTGTACATAGAATTGCTGCCTTAAACGTTCGATGGAACCGTTCTATTAATCCGTTGGATTGGGGATGATATGGAGATGTTCTGATATGCTTTGTTCTGAGCATCTGGCATAAATGACGCATCACGACAGATTCGAATTGTCCGACCCTGGTCGGTCGTTATTATGCTCGGCGTTCCATATCGAGATTTCCATGTCGATAGAAGTGCTTTTGAGACTGTTTCTGCAGTTATGTCGGGTAGCGGAGCGATTTCGGGCCAGCGTATAAACTATCGATGGTTGTCAAACAATAGCGATTACCCTGGCAAAGTGGAAGCGGTCCAATTAAATCAACGTTTATATATGAGAATCGATTATCTGGACTTCTGATGTTTGCCAATGGTGTACGGATGTGACGTTGAACCTTGTTTTGCTGACATTCAATGCAATGCTTGACATTATTTGCAATAAACTTTTTCATGCTCGGCCAAATATATCGTTCAGTGATTAATTTTGTGTAGCACGCACTCCGGGATGAGCACTTTTTGATGTATCATCTGAGTGACAATTCTTCTAAATCCAGGTGTGATGTAGGGACGAACGTTAATTGTTGAGATGTCACAGAACATCTTTTCTACGCCACCTGGAATACTTAAATGTTTCAGATTTAAATTGGTTTTTATGGTACCATTTAAAATTGCTTGAAGCTCGTTATCATTGCGTTGGTCGTTTTTTAGCTGATCGTAGTCTAATTGGTTGATTTGTTGAATTCGTGAAAATAAATCAGCTGCTACGTTTTCATGACCACTGACATGTGTCAGTGGTAAACTGACCAATAAAGTCAAGACGACGTATTTGCCGAGGTGAAGATTTCTCCATCTTCTGTTTAAATGCGAATTTCAACGGCTTATGGTCCGTGAACAATGTAAATATTCTTGTCTCTAGCATATATCGGAAATGTTTAACGCCGAGATATGCAGCTAACAGTTTCCTGTCATACGTGCTATAATTGCTTTGTGCACAGGTGAATTTTTTGAAAAAAATCCCAATGGCTGAAACATTCCATTTACTTCTTGGTGCAAAGCAGCCCCCACTGCAAAATCAGATACGTCAACGTAAAGTGCTAGACGTGCATTATGAGAATGAAATGCCAGGTACGTTGCGTTAACCAAAACATTTCGGCAATTTTCGAATGCTTTATCGGTTTCTGTTGACCATTTAAGCGGTGTCTTATCATTCTTTTTGTTTCCAATGATCATTGACTGCAGTTGTCGCTGACTTTTTGCTGCATTTGGTAGAAATTTACGATAAAAATTGATAACAGCAAGGAAATTTTTTAGATCCTTCGCTATAGTTGGTTTTGCAATTGTTTTAATTGCTTCTACCTTTTCCGGTAAAGGATACATTCCCTGTGGTGTAATCAGATGCCCAAGAAACTTAATTTCACATTTAGCAAACTCGCATTTTGCCACATTTATCGCTAATCCATATCGACGTAATCTTTCGGAGATGATACGGAGATGTTGTTGATGTTTTCAATTATATCTGTTGAGGCGATGAGTAAATCATCGAGGTATGGGAAGACGAACTCGAGGCCTCTTAACACCTCATGCATTAACCGTTGGAACGTCTGTGGAGCGTTACATAAGCCGAACGTCATGGTGGTGAACTCAAAGAGTCCAAAAGTTGTTGTGATAGCTGTTTTTAGGATGTCATCTGGATTGATACGGACTTGATGAAATGCTTTTTGTAGATCTGTCTTTGAAAAAATTTCCTTACCGAACAAATTTGCAGTAAAATTCTGTATGAAAGGTATCGGATAGCGGTCACGTACGGTTTGAGCATTTAAACCACGGTAGTCACCACATGGACGCCATGATCCATCTGGTTTTGCGACCACGTGTAATGGACTTCATCAGAAATTCTAATTCAGCCTTTGCAGCAGCCAATTTTACGGGATCCAGGCGTCTTGGACGTGCGAATACTGGTTGGCCAGTTGTTTCGATATGATGATAGATTTTTGAGTTGATCAGCTTTATTTGCGCTGGACGTGTTAGATCGTTGAATTCATGTAAAAGTTCTGCAAATATGTTGCTTCTGTCAAAAGTTTTTAGTGACGAAATATTGAGCTGTCGATTCGGCTGGATGTAAACCTGTTACGTTGATCTTTCGTGATGGTAATGCATCCATAATGGCGTCAGCAATTCTGGTAATTTCTTCAGTTGTACAACTTGAGGCAACAACCGCGGATCGCGCATGTTCTGGTAAACGTTGAGTCCATAGACTATTAACGGCTTCATTGTTCATAGTGTCTCCAGCCACCCGGCGCATTTCATGAAATAATTGGCTTGGCCGTATATCATCCAGCGGTAGTTCGGATAGTAATCGATTTATGCGACGTTGATTACTTTCGGAAAAAACGTAATTAATTGGTTTTTTATATATTCGTATCGTCGAGTTTCTGGCGCAGCGTTGATAATTCCCATTAGCTGTGTTAATAGAGACGGTTCTATTGAAGCTAAGACCGTGTTGAACTTTTTAGCATCAGCAACAATACCCGATGCGGGAAACCAGAATTCTAGCGAATAAAACCATGCTTCAATATCGTGGTTTTGTAATCGTGCATCGGTATTTTAGCGAAAGAATTAACTTCCACCCGTTGCTCTTGTTCAGGCAATTCTTTGGTCCCTTCCATATTTCTTGACGGCGTGTGGTTCTTATCTAGATTATTTTATTTTCTAGATTTTTTGATTATTTTCTTTTTCTCGATCTTTCGATATTGTTAACTTAGTTTCATTTTTATCGGTAAAATAAAAATATTGGCGTATTAAAATCGTCGGTCGGTCACCATTTATGGTTTCTTTAGAGGCCAAAGAGTTAAAATACGATCTGACTAGTATGGAGTTCTGAAGTTGAATAATATATTTTCCTTTAAAACAAAATTATTTAAAATGAACACAATGAATAATAGAAAGGATGAACAAACAAATACAATACAAATTATTTCTAATGTGACTACTGCGTAAAGTTAAATTTAAATATAGTCAGTGCCACATATATATATATATATATATATATATATATATATATATATATATATATATATATATATATATATATATATATATATATATATATATATATATATATATATTAGGAGTACAAATTGAAAATGCGGGTTTGATAACAGATGGCGTTACTAACGCTATACGCATCAGGCAGTACTGTGACTATGTTCATGTCAAAGCTACGTCTTATAGCTTTAATTTTCAGTATGTGTCAATTTGTCGCAGTGTCAAATTCATAGTGTTTTTGAGCTCTCAATATGTCGAGTTTCGTGCCAACAAAACAGCATTTGCGGGAAGTTTTAATTTACTTCTTTAATTTGAAGAAAAGTGCTGCTGAAGCACATCGATTGGTCTCCGAGACTTATCCGAGTCATGTTCCATCGGTTTCAACGTGCGAGAGATGGTTTGTGCGGTTTAGAAGTGGTGATTTTGACGTTGAGGACAAAGAGCGGCCGGGCCAAGTGAAAAAGTTTGAGAATGCTGAATTGGAGGCAATACTCAATGAAGACTCGTGTCAAACTCAACAAGAGCTCGCAGATTCATTGGGAGTGACACAACACGCCATTTCCCATCGTATAAAAGCCCTCGGAATGATCCAAAAGCAAGGACATTGGGTGCCGTATGAGCTGAAGCCGAGAGACGTCGAGCGCCGTTTTTTTGCATGCGAACTGCTGCTCGAACGGCAAAAACGGAAGGGTTTTTTGCATCGCATTGTCACTGGTGATGAAAAGTGGATCCATTACGATAACCCGAAGCGCAAATATATATATATATATATATATATATATATATATATATATATATATATATATATATATATATATATATATATATATATATATTTTAAACAAGAGATAGAAACTCTTATAACAATTAATGAATTATTGAAATGATGCAATAACATCGATTTGTGGGACTATGGGACGCTTTTTTCCATCGAAACGTTTTTATAACATCGGCATTCCGAAAACATGGTATCGAATTTTATTTTTTGTATTTAACCTCTATAGTCATACGAGTATAAACAAAGTCATATTTATGTACATTGAGTTTTCATGTCAAATAAATTTGTTACAGTTCTTAGACATAAGACAAAGTCTGAATATCATTTATTAAATTAATTCCAATTTATTTTAAATTGTTACTACAACAATAGTTATTATTTAATACTTAATTCGTTGTATTTTTTTAATAAATGTGATATGGCAAAGA
>OZ010736.1:77854654-77909654 GCA_963932295.1 Tipula lateralis | reverse complement strand
GATAAATGATATAAATGACACAAACTTATTACTTATAACTACTAATTTATTTAATTATCACTTAACTACTTAAACAATTCATTCTAGAGAGTTCGATAGTTATTAGAATATGTTAGTTGTGGTTAGAAGGTTATGGCAATGCTATGTTTCTTAGATATTTAAATTCTATCTTTGTTACCACTCAACAACAAATGTTACATATAAGTATCATGTCATCTTATACCGTGTTTAAGGTTGTGTCCTATCTTTCAAAACCATCGCCATCTAATGTGATAGGTAATTTATATTCGCGATATTTCGACAGCACTTTCACATGATGATCCAAGCACGATATATACAGAATTAATAGGTATGGTCAAGCGCATCTATTCCTATCTCTTTCTCCGAAATAAATACGTTAGCTGGTGACAGAAAATCATAAAACGAGTTTTTTAGGTGAATAGATCTGTTTTTTGTGTCTTGATTTAATTTAAAACATTTTATAAACGATTATAGTGTTTTTGGTAATAATATATTATATCCATAATGGTGTTATGTGCAGTGAGTGTTTATAGGAGCAACAATAGTAAACAATTAAAAAAGAATGATGGCAGCGGTACAAAGTATCGTCTTTTCAAATTTCCAAAAAATAATGGGATGGCACAGTTGTGGAAAGTAAACTGTAGACGCGCGGCAAATTTTGATATAGAATCTGCGACAAACATTTTGTAAGTGACGATTAAGTGCAAGGTTTAAAGCACAGGTTGTTCGATTAGAGCCCAAAATCAGCTCGAAAATTTAAAGATGATGCGGTTCCAAAAATGAATTTATCAAACGCACTCTCAATATCCCTTGCAGCAGTCGCCAATTGATAATGGACGTAAAACATAAAAAAAACATCAAAAATGAATTTGTGTAATTAAATCATATCAAACTTTTTAAACGTTCAATTCGCTAATGCACATATTTTATTGTTTTCATGTGCTGCGGAAACTGTAGCTGCGTCAGTTGAAAACATGGATTGCAAGTTACCTACATTAGAATATATAACTGAACCTGCAGAATCTGGAAGCCAAAATAAGGAAGGTTTATTTACAATGCTTTATTCGTATATTGACATAATTTAACTTTAAGCCTTTGTACCAAAAACATCACTTCGCTTGAACTGGAGCTATCAAAACTAAAATCTGAGAATGAAAAATTGGAAAAATTAATTAAAACACTTATTGGAGAAAACCGAAGGTTGAAGGATGAGAAGATATGCGTGATCGTAGCAGATGAAATGAAAATTAAAAAACTGTACGAGTATGATAAGAAAAATTACTCTGTTCTATCACCATCAAATTATGTACAAGTTAATGCATAATGGCACGCGGTATTTTGAAAAATTGGAAACAACTAATATTCTATAGTTACGATTGTCAAATGACAAAACGGCTGATAACGACAACAAGAAACAAACTTGAGTCTGTAAAATGCCATGTAATAGCCTTAGTAACTGATAAGGGCGGTGGTAACAGAGATCTATGGAAGAATTTGAACGTTACAGAAGAGAAACATCGTTTATCATAAATCCGGCTAATAGCAAAAAAAATTAGTTTTGAAGATGTTCTACATCTAATGAAACTAATTAGAAATCATTTTAAAGATACGCTATACACTTGAGTGGTATGTTGAAATCAATTAGTTAAAGTGACCATTACCAACAGGAGTAACAGGAGAATTACTCGTGGGAACAAAAATGGAAACTAATGATCAAAAACTAAGTCTTGTTGTCGATGATGTAACTACATTTCAACGAAGCTCTATATTATGAATAACTCCACTACCATCATTTGGAGAACCCAATATGAAAGTAGAAAATGCTGAACTCCAAAGAAAAATAGCTGAAATAAAATAGGGAAAATAACATCTCAGATTAACATTGAAATTTCTGAAATGAAATACGAAAATGAGAAGCTTAAGAAAGCCAACCAAACTGAGATTCCTGACGAACCTCGGACTGTCCAAAACATTGATAACACAGAGTTTTGAACTGACGAAGAAGAGTAAGAACGAGAAACTGGATGGATCCTGCAAAAGAGGAAAAAGCCAAGAAATAATAAAAAGAGGAAAATCGAGTTTTCTCCTGAAATGGACGTGACCGTACAGTCAAGCACCAGTAGACAAAAAGTAAAAATGTTTATTAGGGAAACTGCTAAAACGTTACCCCAGTTGGGAAAACAATCAATTAAATTCCAGGAAAAAGCTCCTCCGCCGATTAATATAGTAGATGTATCCAGTTATGACATCATTCAATCAATTATGAAGATGGTCACTGACAATGAGTACAAATTCCTTTCGTTAAATATCGTTCTATGAAAAATCAACACATCGGACTTCGAATCCTATAGAGTTTGGCTGTTAAGCTAGAAGCCGAGAAAATATAATTTTACACTTATGAAGACTAGCATAATCCTCCAATTAAGGTCATGCCTAGAGGTCTACATCCCACCTGTACAAAGGAAGACATTATGGCAGATCTACAACAAAAAAGGCTCAAAATAGAAGATGCCGTGAACATAAATAAAAGAGAAAGATTACAACATGGACAAGAAGTAAAGATAAACAAGAGTAGACTACCTTTGTTTATGCTGACTTTTCATAGTTCAGCAAAAATTGAAAACGTTTTCAATATTAAAAAAATACTATTTATGAAAGTCAAAATAGAAGTGCTAAAAAATCCAGCGGTCTAATACCTCAATTTAAGAGAAATGCCAAGGATTTAACCATACGAAGAAGTATGGTGGACCAGAACCGAGATGCGTACGATGTCTGGAAAACACACCTCCCAAGCTTGTCCAATAAATCACTAAAGCAGACGAACCAAAGTCTTATTCCCAAAATTTAAAACAAACCTCAAAAGGAATTGAAGCAAAAGTTAAATTCTTGAAAAGATACTCAGAAGCATAGAATTTATAAATACTCGTTTGGATAAACACGAAAGGTGCCTGCAGACCTTGGTTAGAAGACTGAACCACCTTTCTTGGTTCTGAATGAAATTACGTCACTCTTATATTAGTAACATGTTCAGTAAAACTTTATATAAGAATGGTAATCTGGAATGCTAACGGACTAACGGATCGCATACCAGAATTAGAAGTATTTCTAAATTCGGAGAAAATAGACATGTTTAGTTTCGGAAAGTCATTTTACCAAAAAGTCTTTAGTAAAAATTCGAGGTTTTCTTTGTTATCATGCCATCCATCCAGCAGAAAAGGCGAGAGGAGGAAATGTCATATTTATTAAAGAAAACTTGAAACAATATGAATCACTTAAAGTTGAAGAAGCCAAAATGCAAGTAGTTGGAATAACAGTGCAAATAACTAATAATCAGGAGTACAATATAGCATCAATATACTTTCCACTTCCACATAAGCCAGAAAAAGAAGATTATATCTCATTGTTTAAAATATTGGGACCTCAATTCATCATTGGGGATGATTTTAACGCCAAAAATACATACTGGGGCTCAAAAGTATCATCATCCAAAGGAAAATAATTATTTCGATGGACACTTTCCATAGGAGTACCGCAAGGAAGTGTGCTGGGGTCAATATTATATAATTTATATACTAGAGATATGCCAGTTATAGACGATACAACTATAGCAACATTTGCTGATGATACTACAGTTCTAGCAGTTGGAAAAGATGTGGAAGAAGCGAGGAAAAAACTGCAGAAAACCACCGATACATTATCTCACTGGACGAAAAATGGATAATTAAATTGAATGAATCAAAATCTGTTCATATTAATTTTACTAACTGGAAAGTTAAACGGATACACATTCATATTAACTCTCAAGTTATTCATAATGCAAACACAGCTAAATATCTTGGTGTGACACTTGATGCTAAGCTTAAATGGAAAGAGCATGTTAAGACAAAAGTAGTGGAGAGTAACATTAAATACAAAAAAATGTACTGGTTTTAAGGCGGAGATCTGAGCTTACACTGCACAAAAACAAACTGCTTCTATACCGGCAAATCCTAAAACCAGTTTGACTTATGATATCTAGCTATGGGGCTGCACTAAGAACACAAATGTAAAAATGATACAAACATTCCAAAATAAGGTTCTACGGAACATGGTGAATGCTCCGTGGTACATTAAAAACGCCAACCTTTACAGGGATCTAAAACTAGGGATCTAAGTGGAAACCGTCAATAAAGAAATAAAAACACATGCAAGGATACATGTGAAACGCCTGGCTCACCACCTAAATGATGATATACGTTGCATGTTATTGAATAAAGACTCATTAAGACGGCTACAAAGGATAAAACCATTAGACTTGAGAGATTAAAATTGAAATGGTAAAATTGACTGCTGTTGTGATTTGTTATTGGGCCTAACCAATGGGTTATAACCCTCCAGCCGTGTATACACTTATGATAGTTAAATTACTAGGTGATTTGTAAATATCAGTTGTAATATGTAATAAAAATTAAATATAAAAAAAAAATTATAGATTCTGGTTTCATTATTAAAGGAACACGTAACACAGCACCCACTTATCGAACTAATCCAAAAGGCATCTGGTTATGATCTAAATATTGCACATAAATTAGTACAACAACACCTTACAATAAAAACTGCAGGTCTCCAAAAGGTTAAGTTGGCTACTCAGCTGTTTTCGAACACATTATCAGCGGCTCCAACAAGTATGGGAACATTGGGATTATGTCAATGTGATAAATGTGTAAATGCGCCGAATTATTAAAAAGGTATATGTATGTACATATTCAATTTTTCATAGCAATTTATTGTTAATATGATATTTTTTATTAAATTATAGGTGAATGATTGGTTCGACGTATTTAATTCGAGGCACTTTGCCAGTGTTTCTAGAGAAAGGATGAAAGCATACGGCTTAGCAATTGATATTCATAATTCAATATTAAATGAATTTAAACATTTAATGAATAATATGAGAATCGTAAGAAATAATAAACTATTGATCTTTTAACATGGAATTCAGTCAGTAGTAGCGCTCTTTTCTTTTGCTATTTGAAGACCTAAAAACAGATTGCGGTATTAGTTACCTTATAATATAATGTTTAAACCAAGATGTATTAGAGTTGTTTTTTGAAATCATGCGAGCAATTGGTGGGCTTCATGATCATCCAACGCATCTTGAATTTAAGTTTCGTTTGCGAAATTTTCTATCAAGCAGAAATGAAACAATTGTTTTGCAGTTAGCCAATGTTGATCAGATCGAAGAACCAGAAGAAAATGTTTTCCATTGTTTAACATCATCAATACTTCTTGTGTACCTTTAACGTCAACTTTTTTTAAAGATTTTAATATCGAAGAAATCCCATCAACAATCGAAACAATACAAGAAAAGGAGCACGATTTGATAGAACTAGAAAGTGATGACATTGAGCATTTAGCTGGATTTATTGCCCATAAGTTAAAACATGAGAATCTTGGCGTTCCAACAGGAGAATTGGCTGGCTCTTCATTATATACCTGTCAAAAGGCGGATTGTATAAGCCCACAGACTTTTTCCTTAGTGATATTATAATAAAAAATTGAACAACGTCTTCATAACTGTTAATGGAGGACTTCATAAAAAATATCGAACTCAAAGCTTTAACTCAATTAATTGAAAACTGTGTTAGCTGGATTTCATTAATTAAAAACTTAATAATTATAAAAAATGTATGCCAACTTAATACTCAATATTAAGGCAAACTTAATATTCAAAATTTATGCCCATTATACTCCCAATTTATTAATCAAATTGTTGCCAAATTAAACTCAAATTTCCAAGTTAAATAAATTCGATTTGACCTCTACCTTATAACTATACACACAAACTATAAGTTTGAAACATAATTTATTTTACAAAATAAAATCACTAATAAATAATTCATAAAATTTTTGTATCACAATTTATAAATAACTTAAATAGGAGCAGTGTTAATTAAATAAAATAAGTAATAGTAATAAAATTGTTTTATGAAATAAATAATAATATAAATGGGTAAACCTATGTTTCAGATGTTTGTTATTATTATATTTATAGATTGGTGTTTATTTGTTTAAACATCATTTCCGATGTGTCCAAATAAATCCAAAAAATCTCGTAGTGGGAAGCCACACCATTTCTCATTCGAGCGATCTCGTGGCTCTTACCAAATCAGGTTTAAAATCGTGGTAGATGCGTTTCGTGAAACACCCTCACTTGTTTTGTGTGTAAAATATATTTTTATTAATGTACGATTGTATGAAAAATATGTCGGAGATCATAACTATTAAATGGTTTAAATTTAAAAAAAATAATTTAACATTAAAATAATAAACTGTAACCTATAAGTCGTAATTAATCATAAAAATTAAAATTTTCATATTCTTAAGTAGAATATAAAAATTTAATTTTCAGGATTAAAAAAATATAAATTAAACAAAATATAAATATAAAATTTGAGTTAATTGAAACAAATGCAAACAAAATTTGGTATGAAAGAGTATAATATAAATAAATTTGTTTTATTTGTATTAATATCAAATAAAAAAACACAAACAAAATGTACTTCAAATTGAGTTTCAATGTATGGAAGAAAGAGATTAATCGCATAAGAGTACGTGTGGCTTTCCACATAGAGCGAAGCGTGAAAACAAAATAAAGTAGCATAAATATCTCCCTCCGAGCTAAGGTACAAATTACGCATTGCCTTATCAAATTTAACAACCCTACAGCAGTATGATACAACTAGCAGTATGATACAACATTTTTTTATTTTATTTTATTAAAGCATACATGTTTATGTACCAATACTTATTTTGATTTTAAAATATTTTTGTTACTCTGTTTCAACCATCATTATCCTTATAGCATTGCGTATACGCCCGTTTCCCATAGAAAAACATGGCCAGTCCTATGTATGTGTTATGGAATAGAAAGTGGTAAAAACATCAACAATCGTATGGAAAAGTTGATTTTAACGTATTTTTTGTCTTTTACGTTGGGTAATCAGGCCTCAAACTCAATTACTAACCTCCCACAATTTGGAATATGATTATTTAGAATATGAAAATTTGGAATATGATTCATCCTGGTTTCATATTTTCCATTTCAACCAATATTTTAATTCATGTTTTTAAAGATTAAAGAATCTAGATGTTTATATTTTGAATAGTGAATAGAAAAATGAAACGAAATGAGTTTATAAAATCGAGTTTAAATGCAAATTGTCTATTAGAAGGTGCTTTGTTTTACTAACAGAACTACTTTTATAAATCTAATTTGCATCCCGCTCATTTTTCTCGTATTTTCCCTTGGTTTAAAATTTTTAGAAATAATGCATAATGCAAACAGTTGTGTACTTTCTTGTCTTTTAGTACATTTCGTTTCCTTTTGAGCACTGCTTACAGCGCTGCCTGCAAATTACATGATCGTTTTTTTCTGACGCGTCAAGCAGAATTCGAGGTGTCAAACTGTTTTTTTGTGCGTTATAAAAAAATCGGAAATAAAATTAAATCCTCGTGAATTAGAGTGTTTTAACAAAATATAATTATTTTAATAATATAATTATGTTTAATTTAAGTTATTATACATAATGAAGTTAAGTTATGTAGTGAAAAATAAAAAAGGCTATGAACGCGTTAAACTAAACCAAAATAAATAGGCGATTGCATGGTTTTTTTATATATAATACTGGATATAATTCCACGAGATGTATTCGGCATAAAGGATTATTTAAATTAAACCCCCTACATACAAGTGACATCCCTGGTCATATAAAAAATGTCCCTTCGACCATTAATATATATATATATATATATATATATATATATATATATATATATATATATATATATATATATATATATATATATATATATATATATATATATATATATATATTATATATATATATATATATATATATAGGAAAACCAAAAATCAGTAATACTCGTAATATGTAAGGCACTGTATGCATTGATATTGTTACGATTTCGCCGAGTGGTTATTCTAATTATTTATCCGGTTCGATCACTGGATTGTGATTATAAATCCCAGAAATATTTCACAAATAATTATTACAAAACTAATTTATCACAAAACAATTATTTTAGCACTTAACATTCACTTTTTATCACTTCTCGATAGTAACACTTCGAAATTCAAAATTGAATTTTTTGTAACTCAAATGCCTACATATATTTATATACGACGCAAAAACTTGGAGATCATTCCATTATTTTTCATCTCTACACTTCGTGAATGTTCTTTTCGCCGTATTTTGTTTGCTCCGCCTATTTCATTATTTCTTTTTATTCTGTTCGTATGTGTAAACATTTGGTTACAGGGTAACCTCTGTAACCAAATGTTTACACATACGCTATAATTTATAACTCTTTTTAGTTTTCGCTGGTGACATCTGTGATTCGCCACACTACCCTCCACCCAAACCTGTTCGTCCCGAACAGGATCCAGACCTCTACCTCTGTAGAACGCCAGTCGCTTCAGGTGTACAACCTTGGGTTTTCCTCGTAATCTTCTTTGAATCCTATAGATCACATCATTTATTCTTGTTATGACCTTGTACGGTCCCTCCCATCCAGGTTTTAATTTCTGCGATAACCCTCTTACGTTGTGGGTTGTGAAGCCATACCAATTGACCCTCGTCAAATCCTTTATTGTTTGCTCGTACATCATACCGCGCCTTTGTTTTATCACTGGAAAATTTGATTTTCTCTCTGATAAATCCGTGTATGTTGTTGATCTCCACTTTCAAGTTGTCCACATTTAGCTGATGATGGAACCTTTCTGAATTTGAGATCGCCTGGTATTCTTAAATTGTTGCCGAAAAGTATTGTCGCTGGTGTTACTCCTGTTGTGTTTTGTATCGCAGATCGATAGGCCATTAAGAACAAGGGAATACCTTGATCCCAATTCCGCTGGTTTGTATCCACTGTTTTGGCTATGCACTCTTCCAATGTGGCATTGAAACGCTCAACCATGCCATCAGACTGTGGGTGGAAAGGTGGTGTTCGCGTTTTATTAATTCCCAGTAGTTGGCACATCTCCTGGAAGACAAACGATTCAAAGTTCCGCCCTTGGTCGGAATGCAGTTCCATTGGTACCCCATAACGGCTTATCCAATGGTATACTACTGCATTGGCGATTGTGGTTGTTTGTTTGTTTAATCAAAATATTATATCTAATGAGTATATGTAGAAACACACTGACTTTTTATTTATTCTAGTTAATTCTTTTATACAGAAAATTATGCATATTATGCATATTACAGCAAAACCAAACGTATGATTTGCTATGTACTATATAAATATCAAATTATACCATATATGTCAAATTATATCAAATTATAAAATGATGTTGTTCAAGTAATGTAATATGTATATGTAATATTAGTATTAGGTTAAAAAACTATTCTTTATAGTAAACTGTTCAAGGTTGAACATATTCCGGCGCCGCATTGATGTTTAAAGTGTTAAAACTCGTGAAGCTCGCATCTTTTATTAGGTGGTCACCGTAGCTTCTAGATTGTAGTCATTATGTTGTGGAGCTCTGGTTCTGCCCTTAGCTAAATATACTATCACTCCTATTAGGATGAGGCCAACTATTATATATGTAGCTGTGTAGTGGTGCACATCATGATTTGATACGCTTAAGCTAGCATCTTCTAAAGCAGCAATCTTCTTGTGGAGAACTTTAAATTCTCCTTCATTTGGTATTTCTTGAAGAATAGTTATGTTGTAGGTGGTCATCCAATCGGCTGTTAGGTTCACTGCTGGCAAAAACGATAGATCAACTCTACTTTTGATGACTTTGTGACTTTTAAGAGTAACTAATCCAACCTTTAACGTGCACCCTTCTTTGAGTGAAATTTGTCCGTTAGTTGGAATAGTTAATGTAAAAACATTTTCCTCACAAACTATAACAGCTGGTTGTGGATATTGCGATGAGAACAACCAATTATTGTTTTTCAGCTTAATCCATTTAGGTTTTGATCTGTGTACTTCTTGTTTTGATGTTGCGCAATCATTTATATTTGCTGAGGTTAACATTTGAAGCTCACAAATAGTGTTGTTGAGATAAACAGTGTGCATTGGGTGCTGAAGTATACATATATAGTGAGTGTCAGTGAGTTTACAATGTTGGAACTCGTTAATAGATAGCATGTAGTACTGATCAAGATGCATGGATGTTGCCAAGTGGTCCATTGATGGTTGTATGAAAGTACCACTTGACGTTGGGAAAGCTAAAGGTTTAAACAATTGATATTTTCCCTTGTTTAATAGTGGCACCTTTAGTTCTATAATAGCGTATTGCCCATTTAAACGTCCCTTGCAACCCATTAGTTGATATAAGGTTAATATTTGATCAGGATCTTGATGTCCTGGCAGAACTACATCAGGTGGCATGTGCTGTGTTATTTTATTGATTTCTTCTTGTAACTGAAATGGTGTTAGAAAGGAAGTACTAACTACCTTATTGTGCGTATCTAGCACCGCTTCAATTATATTTTGTTGAAGCTCCTTAAAGTTCAACATTGACATCAATACCTGAGTTGCCATGGTCACGAATCTATTGATGTTGTTAATATCGTTGAGATGTTCATTCACTTGCTGGTTAAAAATCTTCCAATGATGAATCATTTCTGCTTCGTTCTTCTTAAGTAAGTTGAGGGTGGCATCAGCAATTGAGGTCTGATTTTTGATGAGCCTTAGTAGATAATCCTGATTCTGCTTGCATTTTTCTATTTCCTGCTCATAATGTTCCGCATCACGGTTGTCCAGAGTACCAAACAGCTCGTTTGCTATGTTTCCTACTATATTGACAGCGCCTCTTTTTGGTCTGTAATTTTTGTCGTGAAAAAGTATCTCATTTTTCTGATTGATAGTATCTAACATGTTTTGCAGCTGTCTCGTTATTACTGTGTATGTGTCAGTGATAGAGCTATTTAAGCAAAGTTGGGCCAGCTTTCTAACGCAAACTTGAAACGATCTTAGCTCTGTGTGATAAGGCGTCATGTTAAAATACACAATGATCTTCCATTGGTTATTTGTAAACTGCACGTTTCCTGTGTGTTCAAAGTAGAGTCCGGGCTGATGGGAGAAGCTCGTTAGATTATACGGAAGAGAACTTGCTGAAGTTTCTGGACAAACTGTACACATTGTCAGTAGACCTAATACAAACAAAGGTATTAATTACTTTTGCATGTGTATCTACTACGGGTTTGCCTTTTTTCTTCTCTCTCCGGAATTTCAGCGTCTGTGATAGGAAGAATTGTTATCTTCGAGATTGGTCGTTTAAATTTACTACCGTGACCATCTTTTACTGTTACTACTCGAGTTAAATTATCTGAACCTGGGTGCAATTCGATGATTCGGCCAAGCGGCCACTTAGTTGGTGGTAGGTTGCTATCTTTAATCCAAACAATGTCATCTAATTTCACTTCTGGTTGTCGATTGTTTCACTTTCCCTGATGTTGAAGACTTTCAAGAACGTTGAAGACATTTACTGAAGTTCTGGGGTAGCTTGTTTTAAACACTCTCGCATTTCCTTGTCGAGTATTGATCGGGCTCCGACGAAGTTTGTACCATTATCAGAATAAATGTGTAGGCATAATCCTCTACGAGCAATAAATCTTCTGAATGCTGCTAAAAACGCTATTGCACTTAAATCGCTTACAATTTCTAGATGAACAGCTTTGGTTGAAAAGCATACGAAGACTGCTATGTATCCCTTGTAGGACTTTGTTCCTCTTCCTTTAGAAACTCTCACTTGAATAGGTCCATCAAAGTCTATGCCTGTGTGTGTGAAGGGTTGTGACGGTAGTACTCGTCCTTGAGGTAAGTCTGCCATTAGTTGTGATTTGGCGGTAGACTTGAAGCAATGACATGTTGTACACTTATTTATTTGTGCCTGAATTCTACTTCTGCCGTTTGTTATCCAGTACCTTCTTCTGAAAATAGCTAATGTTAGTTGGCTGCCACCGTGCAAAGCTCGTATATGGTCGTCAACTATCAGCAGCTTGGTTAGGCGGTGCTTTGAAGGAAGTATAATAGGATACTTAGCCTCGAAATTTAAGTTGCTGTTAGCTATTCGACCTCCTACTCGCAGAATTTTTTGTTCGTCTATGAATGGATTAAGTGATAAAAGATGGCTTTTCGCTGATACAGAGTCATACTTTTGCAAAGAAAAAATTTCCTTTTGGAATTCCTCTTGTTGTACTATTCTGCATAATTCTTCTCTAGCCTCTCTTAGTTCTAAATTTGTCGGTAAGATGTTGTGTGTCAAATTTCTCTCACGTGTCTTTAGACTTCTCTTGATGAAGCGTCGACAATAGCTAATGATTCGAAATATCTTATTGATGTCTGAATATTTTTCTACTAGCAACCCAAATGGATTAACTATTTCAGCACTCGTAACTAACGACACATGTTTTTCTTCTACTGCAGCATCACATACTGGAGTAGGTTGTGGCCAATCCTGAGATGGTTGATAAAGCCACTTTGGACCCGTCCACCATAAATCGTAATCTTTCAAGTGGGTTGGATGAATCCCTCTAGACGCACAATCAGCAGGATTTTCTTTGGTGCTAACATGGCACCATTGCCCGGGATTCGATTGTTCTTGTATTTCCGAAATCCTATTAGCAATGAACGTTTTGTATTTTTGAGGACGCCCTTTAATCCACGACAGTGCTATCATTGAATCGGTCCAAAATAACATCTCTATGTCTTGTATGTGTAGTGCTTCAGAAACTTGTTTCATTAGTTTGGTAAGTAAAAGTGCACCACATAACTCGAGTCGTGGAAGCGACAATATTGTTTTTATCGGTGTTACTTTGGTCTTCGCTGCAACAAGGGTCACGGTTATATCTCCATTGATGTTGATACTCCTAGCGTAAACGACTCCTGCATAGGCCTTCTCAGATGCATCACAAATCCATGTAAACTTAGAGATGAATGAGTATTGTAAGAAAGCCATCTAGGTATATTTATTAATTCTAATGAAGGAAGTGACGTTTTAAAATCCTGCCATTGCGTTGCTAATGTCGGAGGTAATACTTGATCCCAAGAAAGGCCTGCTACCCAAAGATCTTGCATGATTAGTTTAGCTATTATAGTAACTGGTGCTAACCATCCCAGAGGGTCGAAAATTTTTGAGCTCTCTGAAAGTAGACTCCTTTTAGTAATGTTTCCATTAACGGATTTTGGTAAAGAAATACGAAATCCGAAACTGTCTGTAGCAGGATTTCAATGAAGGCCTAGTGTTTTTATTGTATCATCAAGCTTAAATTCCAATATCCCAGTGTTCCGTAAATTAGTTGGTACTGCCATTAGGAGAGCTTTGTTGTTAGAAGCCCATTTTCGGAGGTTAAAACCACCACATTTGAGCAGTGCTATAAGCTGTTTTTGGGCTGACAACGCTTCTTCTAGTGTGTTGTTACCAGATATTAGATCGTCATCATAGAAATCAGTAAGAGCAATGTTCTTGGCGATTGGGTATCTGCCGGCTTCATCTTCCGCTAACTGTTGCAACGTCCGTACTGCTAAGTAGGTAGCTGCAGTAGTGCCATATGTGACGGTTGTAAGTTTATATTCTTGCAGCTTCTTTCCAGGAGACTTTCTCCATAAAATCCTCTGGTATTCCTGATCTTCTTCATGAACTTTGATCTGACGAAACATTTTTTCTGAATCTGCTGTATAGACGTACTTATGTTTTTGCCAACGTAGGAGTATGCTAAGTAAGTCCTGTTGGAGTGAAGGACGATTTAGCATCACTTCATTTAATGATGTTCCTGTGGATGATTTTACTGAACCATCGAAGACGACTCTCAGTTTCGTCGTTGAACTTTCCTATTTGAATACAGCGTGGTGAGGAAGATAGAAGTGCGGAGTATCTTCATCTATTCTTTCAGTTTCCTTCATGTGGCCTAAAGCTTCGTATTCGTCCATGAACTGTTGATATTGTAATGCCAATTCAGAGTTCTTGGCGAGACGTTTTTCGACTTGAAGTAGTCGAGCGATGGCTGTTTTTCTTGATTACCCGAGCGGCTTAGAAATCAATAACTCTGTATTAAACGGAATCCTTACTTGGTAGCTTCCATCGTTAAGGCGCATGTGAGTTTCGTTATAAATAGCTTCACAGTTCCTTTCTTCTTTAGTAAGAATTCTAGGTTTGTTTATTTCTTCAATTTCTCAAAACCTTTTAAGTTGGTTATCAATCTCGTTAGTGGTTATAACCATAGACTGATATATTGCTTTATTGTCACTAATAGATGTGTTCCCAGTAAGGATCCATCCCAATTTTGTTTGTTGTGTAATAGGCTCATTTGGTGCACCTTTTATTAAATTTGGCATTATTATTTGACCATAATAATCTGCCCCCAATAATATGTCAATTGGACCGGGTTCATAGAACGTTGGATCTGCCCATATTAAATTTTTGGTATGATTCCAAGAATTTGGTTCAATAAACTTATCAGGCATACTATCAGTTATGTTTTTGAAGACCATAGCCTTTACTTTGATCTTGAAGTTAGAAGAAAACCGCGGACTAATGGTGAACTCTACTGATGAGTTAGCAGTGCCGGCTTCTGTTTGACCCATTCCAGTGATGTCTGCTTGAATTGGTGTTCTTGTAAGCTTAAGACTGTTCGCTATATTTTCGGTTATGAATGTGGCTTGAGAGCCTGGATCAATTAGAAGACGAACCAAATGTTCTTCATTATTAGACGTTATCGTGACCATAGCCGTAGCTAATAAAACGCTACATGGCGCAGTTCTATTAGCGGTTTGTAAAGTTGTTTTCGTCGGTGTATCTTGTTGTTTTTTTGTTGCTCTCTCTATGTCGTGGAGTAAATTATGATGAGCTCCGTTGCATGTTGAACATTTTTTGCGACAATATCTTCCATGATACTTCTGTAGGCAGCTTCTGCATAAGGATTTTGCTCTTGAAGAGGAGGTTTGTTCTAATACTGATAAGTTTTGGAACGATTTGCAGCTGCTGATGTCATGAGTTCCACCACAGTAACCACAAGTTGCTTCAGTGGTTGTTGTCACGTATGTTGGTTATTACTACATTTATTACACTTAACAGTGTTTTGTTGGTGTTGTGGTTGTTGTGGTTGTTTTTTGTTTCCTTTTTCTCTAGTGATAGTTGCCAGAGATTGAAATCTTGATTCCAAGAAACTAAAGAAATCTTTTAATGTTTGAATTTCCTTTGGATTTCGGATGGAGCTCTCATAAATACGATGTGTTTCAGTATCAATTTTCCTCGTTAAAATACCTATTACTAAGGCACTCTGTTGCTACACCTAAGTTGTTTATTGCATGTAAACATTCCAACGAAGTGTCGTGTAGAGTTCTCAACCCGCTTGCAGATTCGACAGTTAAGCTGGGTAGGTCTAACAAGACATTTACGTGCGTAGTAGCTAATAATCGCTTGTCATCATATCTGGTTATAAGTGAATCCCATGCAGTCTTATAGTTGTCTTCAGATAGTGTGAGATGGCTAATTAGTTTTGCTGCTTGTCCTCTTACCAAAGATAACAGATAATACATTCTTTCTTCGTTTGACAAGCTTTCGTTCTGATGTACTGTTTTATTGAATAGACTATAAAAACTTGTCCATTGCTTGTAGTCTCCGAAAAATAAAGGAATTTCAATAGTTGGTAGCTTTATGTTGACATTTTTGGTTTTACTGGCTTTAGCTACCTTGTTGCCCTCTATTTCTAACTGCTGCTGAATTTTAATGACACATAGCTCATGTTCAGCTTGAATTTCTTCAAACAGGTTATTTTTGAAGTACTCGCTGTCAAATTTGACCTCATTTGCGTTTGCGATGATCTCCTCGTGGTTGTCATTAAATGAGTTCCATGCATTAGTTAGCTGTTTTAATTTTAACTCGCAGTAGGGCTTGTTAAAACGTTTACTTTCGCATTTTGAGATGCTGTTGAAATTTTGTTTCAGCATTTTTAGTTTCGCCATTTGCGTTCTGTAGCGCCTTTCCTGATCCTAATAATCAATCATGAAAACAACGTTTTTATCTTCGTTTTCAAGATCTTCGTCTTCGTCAAGAATCATGTATGAAGAGGCATCCGCTACTTCGTGTTCTCGTGATTCTTTGGCTTGTTGTTTTGCTTCCTCTGATTGGCCTGGTGCTGCTCTCTGTTGTGCTTCAAGAAGTAGTTCTTTTGTCTCCTCATATACATCTTTCACCTGTTTGTAGAACTTTTGTTTCCGATATGGATGTTCTTCAGGTAAAATATGTATCAATTCGGCATCAACTGTGCAGAATTTGTCATAGAGAAGTTGTAAGTTGATGAGACGTTCTTCACAGTATTTGACTGTTTTTCTTTGCGGTCCATCCTTCTTTAGATTACTCTTTATTTTGTTGATCAGCTTACCAGTAGAGGTTTGTTCGCATAACGCTTTTACCGTATCCATTTCAATATATGGTGGATTTTTCTCCTTTGATTGTATACACTTTTTCTTTTTCTTTTTTTTTTAACTTATTGTGTCTATATCTTCAAAGGCACGGTTGTTTAATAGCTCGAAGGACCAATGTTTAATTGTTTAATCAAAATATTATATCTAATGAGTATATGTAGAAACACACTGACTTTTTATTTATTTTAGTTAATTCTTTTATACAGAAAATTATGCATATTACAGCAAAACCAAACGTATGATTTGCTATGTACTATATAAATATCAAATTATACCATATATGTCAAATTATGTCAAATTATAAAATGATGTTGTTCAAGTAATGTAATATGTATATGTAATATAAGTATTAGGTTAAAAAACTATTCTTTATAGTAAACTGTTCAAGGTTGAACAGTGGTTGTTTCCTGATTTGGAATCGGATATACCTCTGGCCACTTACTGAAGTAGTCCATTACTACTAATACATATTTGTTGCCACTATCACTGGTTGGAAATGGTCCTGCAACATCTATGGCAATCCTCTCAAATGGTACTCCCACATTTTATTGTTGCATCGCTCCACGGCTCTTCTTTGCCGGCTCTTTCACTGTCATACATTGGTCACACTTTTGACACCATTCAGCCACTGCCTGTCTACATCCTGCCCAGTAGAACCTTTCACGTACCTTGGTTAACGTTTTGTTAATGCCTAGGTGACCTCCGCTTGTTCCTCCGTGGTATTCCTCCAGTATTACTACCATCCTTATCATCGGTACAACTACCAACGATTGCTTTGTCGTGCCATCGGAGCTCTCCCATGTTCGCTTTAAGCAGCCGTCTTCCATGATTAAACTATCCCATTGGGCCCAATAAGCCTTGATAGTTGGGCCTTTATCCGCAATGTCACTCCACGTGGGACGACGTTCTTCCTCCATGAATTTGATAATCACTGCCAAATCTGGATCCTCCCGTTGCTCTTTGGAGATAAGATCCTTGGTCCATTCATTAGCCGGCAACACTTTCATTAGTCTGATGTCGACGATGTTTTCCTTGTTTTCTAACCGTCTGCAATGTTTACAATCCACTCTACATGGTCGTCTTGACAATGCATCCGCATTTCCATGAGCGCTTCCTCTCCGATGTTGGATTTCGTAGACAAAACTGCCTAATCGCTCAATCTACCATGCTACTTGTCCTTCGGGATTTTTAAATTGAAGTAGCCATGCCAAGGCGCCATCATCCGTTCTAAGCAGAAATGATTGGCCATAGGGGTATTTCCTGAAATGTTCTTCACATTTCACTATGGCCAACAATTCTCTTCTTGTTACACAGTAGTTCCATTCTGGCTTCGATAAGATCTTTGAATAATATGCGATGACACGTTCCTGTCCATCGATTTCCTGTGACAACACTCCTCCCAAGCCATAATTGCTTGCATCCGTATCCAAAATAAAACGTTTATTCGGAACCGGATACGAAAGTAATGGTGCGGTATACGAAGGAAATGGTGCATAATCGCTGCTTCAGTTCATTGAACGCTTCCTCGTGTTTATCACTCCATTGGAACGGCTTGTTATTTTGTGTCAGCTCGTGTAAACTCCTTGCGATGTTGACAAATCCTGGCACAAATCGTCGATAATATGTGTATAGTCCGATGAAACTCCTTAGCTAATGTAATTTTTGCGGTCTTGGCCTATCCTTTACGGCGGAGATCTTGGCTTCATCTGTATGAATGTCGCTTGTTGTTATTTTGTGTATTTGACTTCATCCCGAAACAATACACATTTCTTCGGACCTAACTTTAATCCAGCTGAATGGATTCTTCCGAATACCTCCTCTAGGTTTCGTAGATGCTCGTTGAAGTCTTTTCCCATAACGATGATGTCGTCAAAATATACCAGGCATGTTTTCCAGTGGAGTCCTTTAAGTACGCGTTCCATTAGCCGTTCGAAAGTCGCAGGAGCGTTACAAAGTCCAAATGGCATGACATTGAACTGCCATAATCCATTGCCCACACTGAACGCTGTCTTTTCCTTATCTTTGTCTGCGACCTCCACTTGCCAATAACCGCTCTGCAAATCCAATGTTGAAAACATTCAGTGTGTCGTCGATCCTTGGTAATGGGTAACTATCCTTCTTGGGAACTGTGTTGAGCTTCCGATAATCAACGCAGAATCTCATGCTTCCATCTTTATTTTCCACCAATACTACTAGTGAATTCCATGGACTTGTTAACTGCTCAATTACTCCCAATGTTTTCATATCAGTTACCATCTTATCCACTTCTGCTTGTTAAGCCAATGGCAACCTTCTTGGCGCTTGTCGAATTGGTGTCGATGTTCCTGTTTCGATCCGGTGTTTAACCATGTCCGCCATTATCTTCCGGCGCCCCACAGAAAATGGACATATATTTCTGGAGCAAGCCCTTTGCTGCTTGTTTTTCTTCAGATGTTTACTGTCCTGTCCATTTCTGTGTTAGTTCCTCCGTTATTTTTCGTTGTCTTTGATCCTTGGCCTTTACACACGGGTCCGTTTCCTCGCATTTTATAATCGTGGATAATTCCTCACCTCGGCCGATGATAGTTCCCTTTTTGATTGTTTTTATCACATCCGATAAATTAAGAGCCCTTATCGGAACTCTAAAGTCACAATCCGATTTAACCAAAGCTTTTCCGATGATAATTTCTTTGATCTGAATCTCGTCACTGTTGGCTTCAACAACCCTGAATCCTTGAGTTCCAGGACCTCTATCCAATTTCCCTCAAACAACCGTTTCCGAGTGTGGTGGTAACTTCGTTCGATGATCCAATGTTATCCTCCCTACGACTGGCTCTTTCCCGTTGTTCAGTTGCAAAGGTAGTTCAACATTACCGTAGCTCAATGTTCCCCGTTCGACATCCAATACGAATTCATTTCGTTTCATGAAGTCCATTCCCAGGATGACCTCATCCACAATATCCACAACCAGAACTTCATGTTGAGAATATTGTCACCTCCTTCTTTCCTTTGATAGCAGCGCTGTCGCCTGTCGCCGTTTGCAACTTAAACCTTTCCATACGTCGAACTCCGTCCGTGATAAAATCCCGTCGCACAATCGTTCTCGTTGCTCCGGTGTCCAACGTTATTATACTGGATCGTCCCTCTAATTTGCCTTTCACCATCCAGCTATCACCACCTTTTGTCAATCTGGAAATAGGGATGAAGGTTATGGAGCATTTTTTGTGGGAGTCAGCTTTTGCTCCTCAAAGCTGACTCTTACTCGTTTAACGCCTTCGTTGTTGTTTGGCGTTTTTCGTTCCTACGGTACCCTTCGGTACATCGGCTATGGTGTTCTCGCCCGTTTGCGCCTTATCTCCCAGCAGTCCTTTGAGATGTGCCTTGTTTTGTCACAAAAACAACATCCGATTTTACTAGTTCCATCCCGGAATCTCGTTGTCCACCAGTTATCTGCTGATTTGATGTTATTGCCTTGTTTGTGACTGATTACTGGTTCCACTTCCACCCGACGTACCTTGACTGCTGGTTTGATGATGTTGTTTGCAATCTCGTTTGTTAGTGCACACGCGATGGTTTCCGCGAACGATGATTTTGGAGACAATACAACTGCACGTCTCATATCCGGATCCCGTATACCATCGGTGAAAGCGTCGATCTTGATCCGCTATGTGTATTCACTCGCCATGTTGTAGTGGGCGAGGTGCACTAACCGCTCTATATCAGCCGCATACTCCAGAAACGTCTCTCCAACCCACTGACATTGTCCCTTCAACTCCATACGATGTAGCTCCCGTCGATGGTCACCTCCGTGTTTGCGCTCCAGAGCCAACATGATTTTGCCGTATTCCTCTCGTTCGTATTCCGGCACAATTTGCAGTAGCTCCTCATCACTGTCTTTTAACGCCACAATTAACGCTGCCACTCGATCCTTTTCACACCAACCGTTCGTGGTAGCCACTATTACAAACTGGAGTTTGAAGATGTTGAATGGTGTAGTTCCATCGAACGTTGGTGACTTCAATTTCATCGAGATGGTTTGTTGAGCAAATTGAGTGCTGCCGTTTTTAAGATCCTTCAACTTCTTTTCAATCTTCATGAATCGTTGGTCGGTCACCTCAAATTGCTGATCCATATCAATTTTAATGGTGTCAACTTTTGTGTTTAATGTAACGGAAAGTTACACTCTTTAATTGATCTTGGCCAGTAGATATTTTTCCTTCGAGGCCACCAATTATTTCCTCCTGCACACTAACCATTTCATTTTTAAGACCTCCGATCATCTGCTGCATTTGAAGTTGCGTCTGAGCTTGCATTTGTTGCATAACAGCCATTAGTTGTCCCATATCGAACGCTCCAGATGTTGTTGAAGTGGTTTCTTTAACGACGACATTTTGGTCTTCTGCTCTGGTCGTTGGTTGTGTTGTCACTTCAACTCCTTGCACCTCGGTTGAATCCAGTGCCTCCAAATTAAACTCATATTGATCATATATTACGAGGATATAGAAAGTAGAAGTTTTGAATTTCTTGTTGTATATTATTATTATACACGTATATGAAAATAACCAAGGCGAAATAAAATACGTAATATTTTTATTATATCTTTAGTAGATTTTGTCATATTCGTAATTATTGGCAACAATGCATCAAAATTTCGTTTTGAAAAATAACATTTTGAACCTTATGCCATTTTGTACCTTATGCCGTTTTGAAAAAGGCCGTTTCAACCATTTTCATTTTGAGCCTAATGCCATTTTGAAGCTTATGCAGTTTTCTGACAAACTTGTGTATCTCGTCGATTTCTTCTTTCAATTTATCGATACACGCTTGTCGACACAAAGTTGTCGTAGGAATTGCCCCAAACTTCAAGTCCCCAGGACATCTTAAATTATGTCCAAAAACGATGGTAGCTGGTGTTATTCCCGTTGTATCATGTGTTGCTGACCGATATGTCACTAGGAACAGTGGTATATTTTTGTCCCAATTACGCTGGTTTCTATCTACGGTTTTCTTTAGAAATTCTTCCAACGTAGCATTAAACCGTTCAACCATGCCGTCTGACTGGATGGAAAGGTGTTGTTTTTGTTTTATTGATCCTTAATAATTGACACATTTCCCGGAACACCACTGATTCAAAATTGCGGCCTTGATCCGAATGCAATTCCTTGATCCGATAGGTACATCGTATCAACTAATCCAATTATTTACCACGGCGTTAGCGATTGTTGTTGTTTCTTGGTTCGGTATTGGATAGACTTCCGGCCATTTAATGAAACAATCCATCACCACTAAAAAATACTTGTTTCCGCTTTCGCTGGTAGGAAATGGACCTGCAATATCCATAGCGATCCGCTCAAATGGTGCTCCGCTATTATACTGCTGCATTTTCCCATGGCTTCGTTTTGCAGGACCCTTAACTGTCATGCACTGATCACATTTTTGACACCATTCTGCGACCGATTGTCTGCATCCTGCCCAGTAAAATCTTTCGCGGACTTTTGCCAGAGTCTTATTGATTCCTAGATGGCCACCACTTGTTCCCCCGTGATATTCCCTCAAAATTTCTGGAATTCAGATTCTCGGTACCACCACCAAAGATTGTCTATTTTTACCATCGGAACTTTCCCAAGCTCGTTTTAAACAACCATCTTCGATTACCAGACTATCCCATTGAGCCCAATATGCCTTAACTATAGAGCTCTTATCAGCGATCTCCTTCCATAATGGTCTGTGCTGATCTTCCACGAATTTTAATATGATCGATAGATCAGGATCTTCTGATTGCTCCTTTCTGATTTCCTCGTTGGTCCACTCTTATGTCAATTACATGTTCCTTACTCTCCACTCGACCACAATGTTTGCAATCGACGGGACATGGTCGTCTTGACAGAGCATCTAAATTACCGTGAGCACTTCTTTTCCGATGTTGGATGGTATAATCGAAGCAACCCAATCTCTCGATCCACCGGGCTATCTGTCCTTCCGGATTCTTAAACTGTAACACCCATGTTAGAGCACCATGATCTGTCCTTATGAGAAATGACTGGCCATAAAGATACTTCCGGAAAAGCTCTATACATTGTACTATGGGCAACAGCTCTCTCCTTGTTACACAATAATTTCGCTCCGGCTTTGATAAAACTTTCAAAAAATATGCTACAACCCGTTCATGCCCATCTATTTCTTGAGACAAAACCCCTCCAATACCATTATTACTTTCATCAGTATCCAAGATGAATCTTCGATTTGGTACTGGGTATGCAAGTATTGGCACTGTGTACAACCGCTTCTTCAGCTCGCTGAACCCTTCTTCATGCTGTTTATTCCATTGGAATGGCTTGTTCTTTTGCGTTAATTCATGTAAGCTTTTCGCAACGTCAGCAAATCCCGGTACGAATCGTCGGTAGTACGTGCAAAGCCCAATAAAACTTCTCAGATCGTGTAAATTCTGTGGTTTTGGCCAATCCTTGACAGCTGAGATTTTATCCTCATCTGTATGTATACCACTTCTTGTTATCTTGTGTCCCAAATATTTAACTTCGTTGCGGAACAACTTCTTTGGACTCAATTTTAACCCTGCTGAATGAATCCGCTCGAACACTTCGCCCAGGTTTTGTAGATGTTCCTCGAAGTTTTTACCCATAACTATGATGTCATCTAGGTACACCAAGCACGTTTTCCAATGTAACCCTTTCAGCACTCGGTCTATTAGTCTTTCAAACGTCGCAGGAGCGTTACATAATCCAAACAGCATAACGTTAAATTGCCACAATCCGTTACTCACACTGAACGCGGTTTTCTATTTATCTTCTTCTGCGACTTCCAACTGCCAATATCCACTTTGTAGATCCAAAGTGGAAAATAATCGTGCACCCGCCAACGTATCCAATGTATCATCAATTCTTGGTAACGGATAACTGTCCTTCTTAGTGATCGAATTGAGTTTTCTATCATCGACGCAAAATCTCATGCTGCCATCTTTCTTCTGCACCAATACCACAGGTGAACTCCATGGACTAGTCGATTGCTCAATCACCCCTGCTGTTTGCATTTCCGTTACCATGCGATCCACTTTCGATTGTTTTGCCAATGGTAATCTTCTTGGTGCTTGTCGAATTGGCATTGCTGTCTCGGTGTCGATCCGGTGTTTAACTAAGTTTGTTCTACCATTATCTTCAGGAACACCACAGAAAATGGACGTGTATTTTTTCAACAACACTTTCGCAGCTTGTTTTTGTTCTGGACTTAGTTGTTCTGTCCACTTCTGTGTCAATTCTTCCACGATTTTCTGCTGCCGTTGAACTTTAGCCTTTACACTCGGATTCATTTCTTCACATTTGACTATAGTGGATATTTCTTCGCATTTGCCGATAATGGTCCCCTTTTTGATGGTTTAAGTCTTGTCCGATAAGTTGAGAACCCTCAATGGTACTCTATTGTCATGATCCGGTTTTATCAATGCTTTACCAAGCATTATTTCTCGTACCTGATGTTCTTCGTCACTGGCTTCTACAACCCACAACTTCCGTGTCCCAGGACCTCCATCCAATTTACCCCAAATTACGGTTTCTGAGCGTGGTGGCAGCTTTGTTCGATGGTCCAACATAACTCGCCTGACGATTAGCTCCTTGCTATCCAATTGCAACGGCAGCTCAACATTACCAAAACTTAGTGTTTCTTTTCCGACAACCAACACGAATTGGTTCTTCTTCATGAAGTCCATACCCAAAATAACTTCATCTACCATATCGGCCACCAAAACTTCGTGACAGAAGTTTCTGTTTCCAATTCGTATGGTCACTTCCTTTTTTCCTTTGATCTCTGTACATTCGCCGGATGCTGTTTGCAGTTTTAACCCGCCAATTGGATGAAGTTCATTATCTATCAAATCAGCCCGCACAATCGTCCGCGTTGCCCCCGTATCTAACGTTATCACACTAGATCTGTCATCAATTTCTCCACGTATTGTCAAACTATCTCCACCCCTCGCCAATCAGGAAACAGGAATGAAGATCATGGAGCATTCGGTTGTGGGAGTCAGCTTTCGCTCCTTAAAGCTGATTCTTACTCGTTTAACGCTTGCGATCTTGCAGCACTCGCCTTCTCTTCTCTACTCTTTTGTTGTCCTCATTGGACCTTCGATACATAGGCGACGGTGTTTTTGCTCGCTTACGTCGAATTTCCCAGCAATCTCGTGATATATGACCTAGTTTATCGCAAGTCCAACATCTGATCTTATGGCTGCTATCCCGGAACCTCATTGATGTTTCATTTACTGCTCCTTTCTCATTATATCTCGAGCTATAGTTCTCTGGTTCTACTTTGACTCGTCGCATTTTAACTGCTGGTTTGATTATGTTAAAGGCAGTTTCGTTTGTTAAGGCACAAGCGATGGTCTCGGCAAATGTTGTTTTTGATGCTAACACTACCGCTCGACACGTCACGAATTCCATCAGTAAACGCATCAATTTTAATTTTTCCATATATTCGGGCGCCATATTAAAGTGGGCGAGGTGCACCAATCGCTCAATGTCTGCTGCAAACTCCTGTAGCATTTCACTAATTCTTTGAAAGCGACCCTTGAGCTCCATCCTATATAGCTCTCGTTTATGGTCAGTACCATATTTTCTTTCCAAGGCTAGCATGATTCGATCATAGTCCCCGCGTTTGGTTTCTGGAACGATCTGCAACATATCTGCCGCACCGCCTTTTAACGCCACTATGAGAGCTGCAACCTCGTCTTCCTTACACCAATTATTTCTTACTGCTGCCGTTTCAAATTGTAATTTGAAAATGTTGAACGACGTTGTTCCGTTGAATGTCGGAGGCTTTAATTTAATTCCGCTGACTGGTTTCAAGATTTGAGTAGCACCGCCATTATTTTTCATATCTATAATCTCTTTTTCCAGTATCAAAAACCTTTCATCAGCCGCCTCAAATCGTTGTTCCATTTGACATTTTACTGTGTCCACTTTGGCATCTAAGGTAATGGACATTTCGCGGAACTTTTCACTGACTTCGGATATAAAATGCCGTTGAATATTTTCTTGTTCTTCCAATCGTTCTAGCACAGCTTCTTGGCCGGTTTGCAAATTTTATTGGCCGGTTTGCAAATTTTTTTGGCCGGTTCTCATTTCGGATTTCAAATTGTCCAAGCCAGTCATCATTTGTTGCATCGCCGCCATTAACTGCCCCATATCGAAATTTGTAGGTGCTGGGGTAGGTTTATTTATTGCTGCTGGAGCAATGGTTGCGCCGAAAACCTCGTGCGTTCAGCTCGTTCTTCAGCTCCGAAACTTTCAAATCCAATTGCTTCATATCTCCTTATTCACAATCTCACCGTTGCCACCAATTGTTACGTTTTTCCCTAGCAGGAATTCAAACCACTCCACGGCTCGATCACTAGATTGTGAATAATTAAACTACTTGCTTATTTTTCACTTTAACTTTTATTAAATAAACACCACAATTCACTTTCACAGAACTTTTATTTAACTGTTACTTTTACTATTTCACTATTTCACTCCTTATTAGTTTTTCCCGATTTTAATTTATCGCTTTCCAAATTCAGACTGAAAGTCTATGCTTTCTACTCGCGTATTTAAACTCATTTTGCCCGCTTCTCGGTCATAGTAGAATTTTCCATTTATTTATTATTTCGCCCGTATACTGCGATTCATACTGGTTTCCAAATACGAACTTAGTACTTCTATTCAATCATAGATGTCACCCGTGTCCGTAACATTGTTACGTTTTCCCCTAGCGGGGATTCAAACCACTCCACGGCTCGATCACTGGATTGTGAATAATTAAAACTACTTGTTTGTTTTTCACTTTAACTTTTATTGAAAATCATCACAATTCACTTTCACAGTACTTTTATTTAACTGTTACTTTTTTCACCATTCCAGTTTTTACTATTCCACTATTTCACTTTTTATTAGTTTTTCCCGGTTTTAAGTTATCCCTTTCCCAATTCAGACTGAAAGTCTACGCTTTTTGCTCGCGTATTTATACTCATTTGGCCCGCTTCTCGGTCATAGTAGAATTTTCCATTTATTTATTATTTCGCCTGTATACTGCGATTCATGCTGGTTTCCAAATACGAGCTTAGTACTTCTATTCAATCATAGATGTCACTCATGTCCGTAACACTACCCTCCGCCCAAACCTGTTTGTACCGAACAGGATCCAATTCCTTTCCTCTATAGAGAACCAACCTTTCCAAATGTACAACCTTTGGTTTTTCTCGGATGCCCTTCTGATTTAATAGAAAATAAACTTGATTCAATTGGAGGATTAAAACTGCAAACAGCAACCGGCGAAAGTGCAGAGATCAAGTGTAATGATCCCCCTTCTTGTACCATTACAGTGAAATGAGGACATCTTCCTGTTGGGAAACTTCAATTTCTTAGTTCCAAAAATATAGAGCTACCTTTTTTGTATAACGAACAAAACGATAAATTTCCTTTGGATCTTACTAACCCTGACGTTATTCCGAAAAACAAATATTATTAATTTTTGGTACTAGAGTTTTGAACGAATAATGAAAGAGAAACCACGAGCTGAAGGGAGAAAGGAGAAGAAAAGCAGAAGGGAAGGTGAGCTTTTTGATTTTGGACTGACACTCGAGTTTTGATACGTAAACGACTTGGTCACGTAAAAAAAAGGCAACTAATTAATTCTTTTGGCTGTAAATAATAAATTTTGTTTTTGTATTAAAATTAATTAAGCGATAATATATATATATATATATATATATATATATATATATATATATATATATATATATATATATATATATATATATATATATATACATACACACACACATATATATATATATATATATATATATATATATATATATATATATATATATATATATATATACATATATATATATATATATATATATATATTATATATATATATATATATATATATATATATATATATATATATATATATATATATATATATATATATATATATATATATATATTTATATTCATCACCTACACGGCAACGTTCTTTTCGGTGAAACTCATCAGTCAGCGTCAGCTCCATATCTATAAATGTTACTGCCGCATAGATTGACGCCGTTAATTTGTCTGAATAGAAGCTTTATTGCTTTACCTAACCTAAATTCAACATATACGGAGAATATTTTGCCGCTACCTTGTCTTTTGGAGACCGCTGAGTGGTGTTATTGTCTTGAAACGGACGCTTGATTGATCGTTTGATGGTGTGCTTGTTAGTCAGGGTAGCATTGTCGTTAGTCTTGAGAGTATTCGACAGTACAACATGGTGGCGTAACTGTGCATCGCAGAGATTAAGTATCATTTATATATATATATATATATATATATATATATATATATATATATATATATATATATATATATATATATATATATATATATATATACATATATATATACTATTAATATTTAGTTTCTTATTTCCCGACTAAATAGAAAGGGAACAATCATTGTTTTTTTGGGTTATTTATTTGAGGTTTATAAATGCTTAGTTTAACATACTTAATTTAAGTCATTATTAATATTGTTTACTGGTTATATTATTATTTATTATTATATTGTTTGTTCATTAGTTTTTGGTAGCCTTTTGAACATTAATTTGTAAATTTTGACTATCTTCACTATCAAGAATAGTCATCATATATAGTTATATTTATATTTTATTCCTATCTGTTAATGGTGACCTTGCTCGTATGCGATTTTTTTTCTTGGTTGAATTCAAACCAATGAAATTCAAAATGAATTTCAAAATATGCTAAACCAATCAGTGCGGGAATGATGAGTTTCACTTGAGTAGGTCCATTAGTGTAAAACTTGGTTGAGTGTTTTCCCTCCCTTGCTTTTATTTTATTCCTGCGGTGTAATCAAGCATTCAGTATACCACTACAAATACCACGCCTTTCACCCTGAGTCCTAGCCAGAGCTGTACATCACCGCGTAGTGGTTCCTACTGGATGAAATTTCTGTTAATAGCAGTGAGGCTGGGTAACCAGCCTAACTGACTGTTACACAAGGGAAAGAAGGAAGTGGCCATACGAATTGGTAACAGGGACTTCTGTCATGAAGTTTTGGTGGCTGATATTGTCGATGAGGTGATTTTGGGAGTAGACTTCATGAAGAAGAATAAATTCGTCTTGGACATAGGGCGTGCTACGTTAAACTGTGGAGATTTTAAGCTACAACTACAGTTAAGTAACAGTAAGCCAATCGTACGAAGAATTATAGTGTGACATTCAACGGAAATACGCGGAGAATAGGAAGAAAAGATTATTACAGAGACGATGGGAGTTGTGAAACTCAGTAAAGAAGAGCAGCCAGTACAAAAGATAAGACTACCTCGATATGAAATCCGAGGCTTGAGACCTAACAAAGAGCAGTCAGCCTTGCTTCACAACTTACAATGGAAGAGAGGCTTATCACCAAAATTGCAACCTAGCTGGGAAAGGCCATACAAGGTGATTACAAAAATAAGTGATGTAATCTACCGAATTCAGAAGGGCATCCAAGGAAAACCAAAGGTTGTACATTTGGAAAGGTTGGCTCTCTATAGAGGAAGAGAATTGGATCCTGTTCGGGACGAACAGGTTTGGGCGGAGGGTAGTGTTACGGACACGGGTGACATCTTTGATTGAATAGAAGTACTTAATGCTCGTATTTTGGAAACCAGCATGAATCGCAGTATACAGGCGAAATAATAAATAAATGGAAAATTCTACTATGACCGAGAAGCAGGCAAAATGAGTATAAATACGCGAGTAGAAAGCATAGACTTTCAGTCTGAATTGGGAAAGCGATAAATTAAAATCGAGAAAAACTAATAAAAAGTGAAATAGTGAAAGTAACAGTAAAATAAAAGTACTGTGAAAGTGAATTGTGATGTTTATTAAATAAAGTTATAGTGGAAAACAATAAGTGGTTTGAATTATTCACAATCCAGTGATCGAAGTGGTTTGAATCCCTGCTAGGGGAACACGTAACAGTATATATATATATTTTCAAATTGAATCCATGTAGGTGTGAACAATTATATGACACACACAGGCTATTTGACTTATCAAAAACTGCGGAATTGGTTCTGGTTATTCAGACGAGATAACCCAAAGCCATCTTGGGAAACATTAAAATCCGCCATACTGTCTCTCTTTACTGTCTCTCTTTAGCAGTTTTGATCATGAGGACGAAATTCTAGAGAAATTCTGAGACGACATCAAGGCAATCGTGAAATAATTTTCTGAACTTTCTATTGGCCATTAAAAAATTAAACGCTTGACTAAAACATCGTTTGTCTGAGAGCCGTTTAGTTTATCGATTGTGTAAAAACATGGTCCCTGCCTTGCAAAATGCTACCTTACTATACCAAAGATCAATTAAAACATTTGAGGAATTGAGAATTCGCGGGTGGATGTGAGTTTCACGAGGTGTTCACGCCCCGGGATAAGTTCGAGTCCACAGCTAAGGTTAAAGGAACAGAATACAAAACCCTCGACATAAACGCATACACTGATATACACAACCAAATAATCTCAGTAACCAAGTAATCTCTCTATCTAAATTCGAGTGTTCTGCTATAAATAGGAAAATATATTGTTCAATAAAATTGGGTATCATCTTTAATCAAGAGTTTCTGCTTTAATGATCCCCGGCCGTTAGTCTACTCAAAAATTTAAATGGGATTTTAGATAGTAGGGTATCTGTAAATGTATTGGGAAAATGGTCCCTAGAATTTCGATTAATAAAGATTACCACAGGTTATCCTCAAAAATAAAGACTGAAGATGGGACAGCAAACTATTTTCTAGGCTACGTGTGGTTACCGATTGTCTTTGGTGCGAAAACTGCTAATGTTAAATTTTGTATCGTTCTCACGTTAGTTGCAACCACTTTGTTTGGGCTTTGAATTTTTGGGAAATCTTTCAAAATTTTCCGGCTAATCAATGCATTAGAAATCAGTCTCCCCTTGGAAATTGTAATAGACATATTTGAGTCAAGAGCAAACAGAATTAGAAAGAATTGTTGCATTGTTTCCATCGTCATCAAAAGGGAGGAACTGTCAAAGTGCCAACGTGCAGTGGATGTGTGGTATTTTGCTCTTGCAAAAATTAAATAAATAAAATCCAATGTGTGTGTTTGTTATCTACAACATAGAATTATATTGATCAATCCACTATTATATATACTTTTGGATTGAGCAATTAATATAATGATGATTGAAGTGTCAATGTGTAATGATGAATTGTAAACAACGGCCATCGTTTTTTTGTTGAAGCCTGATTTCCATTATGAAAATTATACTGACAAAATAATAAAAGTAGGATAAAAATATGATTATCTTAACGTGCGAGGAAATAAAAAACATTTCCAGTCTAAAAAATTTATTTTATGGAAATTCGTTTTAAATTTCCTTGTGTGTGACTTATTCCACTTTTTTAATAAAATAAAATATTATTATAATATTTTTTTCTTTTTATTTAAAATATTCCTTATAGTGGAATTAATTTGCGTAAATTTTCAATTTATATATAATTATTTCGGCAACGATCTTGCCATCATCAGTATAATATATTATTCACTCAGTGAATAAAATATAATGATGATGACAAGATCGTTGCCAAAATAATTACATATAAATAAAAAATGTACGCAAATTAATTCCACCATATGGAATATTTTAAATAAAAAGAAAGGAATAATATTATAATATTCTATTTTATTAAAATTTATTTTCTGAATAAATTATTATGGTTACTGACAATTATAGCAATAGTGACAAAATATATCAAGAGAAGAATATTTTAGTCATTTCTTAAATATGAAGCATTTTATAGTAGTTTTTTATGGTCAGTTCATAATTTTAACATTTCGTTTTGTATCATTCATCTTAATTCATTGTGAAATAATTGAAATAATGAATAATTATGCTAAGTTATTTTTTTTTAATTTATTGTTGTTTGAAATTTGTAATTTATTGGTTATGTTAAAATAATACCATTAGAGTGAGAGAGATCAATTTTATTATTTTCCTTTAGTTGATATATTTTGACAGATGCTTGTCAAAATATATCCACTAAAAGAAAAAAGCTAAAATGATCTCTCTCACTCTAATGGTATTTTTTTTGATGATGTTTTTTTCGCTTTGGTTTTTATAGTAAAAAATACTGGCAGTATTTTATTCATAATGGAAATCAAACATTATTTGTTTTGTGTTTGACAACCCAAATGTCAAACAAATAATGAACAAACCATTAGTTTAGATTAAGATTATAGCTTAAAATCTATATCTATCTTATTAAATATTTAACTAGATAGATATAGATTTATTCTTAGGTTGGGTATGTGAAGCAATTGTTGCCTTTTTATTTCTATAAAAATGATGTTTTATTGAAATAAATTGGTTTTAATTGTTTATATAAGTGTAAATGAATAAGATTTCTTGAGTGGCATGCTTAAGATTGGATGGGTATAGCTTGACCGGTGGTCTGATCAGAAAGTTTATTTTATTTTTATAAGCGGCTACTTTGCTATATAAATAGTTCTTTTACAAACTTCAAACTTTCTGAACTTTTATTTGGTGATTTCTTTCATTGGATTGTAGTGTGTCATACAAGAAATATACTTTGGTGTATTGTGTGAATGTTTTTCTAAAAGGTAAACAAGGACATAAGATAGGATGTATAATGGAATGGAATGAATGCTTAGGTTAGCTAGATATGACTGTACTTAACTATTTATTTATTTAAATAGTTTCTCTTATAATCGAATTAACATTGAATTACATCATATCGTATATGAAAGTGCTGTCGGGCCATCGCGGAAATTTATATTCTCCCACGCGTTAGATGGTGATGGATTGGGTTTTATAGGGACACATCTTTAAATACAACATATGATGAGATGACCTGCAAATGATGTATATTTTACTAACAAATTATATTATTTTACTAATTATTTAGTAGGATTTGTTTTTCTGTGACTAAATTCCTTTTCCGTATGACTTTAAGTGTTGAGATGTAATATGCATAATTTAGGAATATAAGAAGTTTTCAGATATCTTTTTTGATTCTGTGATGAACATATTCTAGAATTATGGTAACACCATCGGTATGGTTGACTGGTACTTAATGTATTATACTATTAATTAAATTAATTGTTTCAGATGCCTGAGCCATAAATTAATAAATTTTCTTTCAGGGCTTTGTATTTATCTTTTAAATTTATCTGGAGTTTAAGTAAATACTAAACTTATAAATATATTTGTAGAATTTTGTATTAATGTTTTATTTTTAATAGGATATAGCTAAGTTTTAAGTTATAGCCACATAACTTACTAAATTATTTATTTATTTAAAATACAAGTAAAATACATTGACAGTTTATTAGGTCGTCATAATGTGTGTATATAAAATGCTTTCGGGTCATAAAATAAATAAATACTGACCCTCGCGTTAGATAGTGATGGACCTGAAAATATAGGGACGCAACTATACACACACCATGATAAAGGGCCGATAAATCTCATAAAACATTCGAGTTGTTAAAACACCTACTGACTTCTGTCCCAGTTCTGATGTGATGCAAACTCGGAAGGAGTTGGAGCGGTGGTCTTCAAAAAATATGACGAGGGAAATAAGCAACCAAAGATATCCTATATGTCATAAAAGTAAAACTCTGCACAAAAATACTATACTGTGACCGAGTAAGAGCTTTCATTGAAAATTTTAGTTCTACTAAATTTTAGTTCTTTAGAGCCGAAGGAGAATACATTTCCATCCGCTTGGAACCCAAAAAGTCCTCTGAATTATAAGATTTATCAGTTTGGAAATTGTGGATTCGCAATGAATTGAAACAGAGAATAGTAGCAGAAGCGCATGATAACCCATTAGCCTCACATGAGGGTGTAGCTAAACATTGAAGAAGATACGAAGATACTATTTTAAGCGTTTGGTCCGGATTTTTAACACAAGTTCATGAGTATGTAACCAACTGCTCTATTTGCAAGACTAACAAGTCAACAAACAAGCAAATGCGTCCACCGATGGATAACATTTTTATAGTTGTACGCCCTTAGCAACGAGTGTTTGTATATAGATTTAAAGGGACCGTACTCACAACCAAAAAATGGAAAACCATGATATTGATCGTGCTAGACCAACTTACGAAATTCATGGTTTTTAATTTTTAACGCCCTTACAAAAAGAACAGCCCAACAAATTACTCAATACTTTACAGTGGATATATTTTGCCTTTATTGTTTACAGGAAATAATGCACTCGGAAAATGGCACACAGTTCAAAACTTAAGAAAATACGGCCCCGCTAAACGAGTTTTAAATAATACAACTCAAAGACTGCTATATATAGAGTCCGCAGAGTAATGCATCCGAACGGGCTAATCGATCGATTATCTACACTATAAGAGCTTATATTGCAGAATAGCACACAACTTTGGACCGTTATCCGGAAATATTATCTGCAATAAGAAATGGTGCCCATGATACGGTGAAAAATACACTTCATTTCTTGTTATTCGGATACCACAAGGTGTAACATGGCACTGACTACCAACTACTACGAAAAATGGAATGCCTATCAGAAGATGAAATTCTGCTTCCTCTACCCGATCGACTAGCGTTGATATACACGAACGAATAAAAGCAATTATTAAACTGGCGTACAACAGGAATTCTAAACGTTACAATTTGCGGACATGGGCTGTGAAGTATTCGGTTCATAAAAAGGTTTTTGTCAAAACACACCCCCAGAGCGATGCTTCAAAAAATTCTGGTCAAAGTTTGCACCCGCATATTTTAGTGGAGTAATACTAAGGCAAATTGGGAATGATATGTATGAAAATAAGCTGAAAATTACAGATGAACTGAAAAACGAAAGAGATTCGAACATAATATAGTCAGTAAACTTAGCATTGAAATTATCGTATAAAACAAATTTAGACAATCGGTAGTTGTAATTGTTTTCAGATTCATCTTTGACAGTGCTGGAAGTTGAACCTGCCCTGTTATAGTCTAACTTTAATACAAATTGATTTATTTATACAAATTTTTTGTTATCTGAGTTGGTGCACATCCAACAATAAATTTGTATAAATAAATTGGGGAATCCTTAATGTAATAAGCAATAAACTCGAATTTGTTGTTATGTTTATCAACCACTGTTTATCAACCACTTGTAAATGTAGATATTGCATATCAAACGTGTTTTGTTTTGTAATGTATTTCTAGTTATATTCATTGCAATGTTACTATTGTATGAGAATTTGTATACGTAAATACTAATCTATACAACATGGCAATTCAAATATCGTCTTTACAGTCGCACTTATTTTTTTTGTACACATACTATTATAAATTAGGATATGATTCTTTATAGGCGATATGACAATTAAGATGTGATTCTATATCAAATTTAATTAAATATTTTTTTTATGTTTATGTATATCTCGACAAAGCTTTTTTTTAACATACAAGCCGAAATTGATCTTAAAAAGTGTTTAACCTTTAATCGCTAAAGAAAATCGCTCTACATTTCAACTTTATTACTAAAAATTAGGACAGTGTACATACATATTTTTTGTTTTTTCGTTGCTGTCAAAAATAGTTGTCAAAATTTTTGTAGGGTATAGCCGTAAACAATAATTTAAATTATTCATTATAATAAATCAATAGTGTAATATTTAATCATATAAATTGTACTACTTTTGGCATGTTGATAAATATTTAAATGATGTAATAATGTGATTTGTTGAACTGTACTATATGTTAATTTCAGAATTGTGGAAACATCACTACTCGTGATAATTATTGTGATCGTCTTCGTTATCTAAATTGATGAATCATCAATCTATTGAAGTTCCTTGTGGATTGGATGACCTACAAATAATACTGCTGGTGTGATTTGTTTTGTTTTTGTATCTTTACTAATTGGTACATTGAAAAATTAGATTAGTATTTATTTGTTTCTTCTCTTTATATTTACCATTTTTGTTCTCTTTTAGTGTTTCAACAATCGTTCAGCTTACCCATTCGATATATGGTGGTAAGGCAACGTTAAAGTTCGTAATCAACGGTATAATTGCGTTGTCACTTTGCCAGTTGTAAAAATGTTTCCTTGGAAATGTTGAATATTAATACAAAAACCCACTTACATTAGGTGTTCTCGAAAAAGTGACTAAATTTTTAGCTAATATAAATCGAGAGGCGATTATTTTAGTTTTAAAAATGTGTTTTGCGGAACCGTCATAATGATAAATATTATAATATAATAATAAATATGATTTTTTCATTTGAATCAAAATATGTTTTAAAATTCATTGTCCGTTAAAATTTTTAATTTTCGGCCAAAAAATCTGTTTTTCGTATACATGTGAACATTGCAATATCTTAAAACTGAGTTTATTCAGACACAAGGTGCATCATTTTAACAAAATCACATAAAAATACTTCATATTCAACTGAAGTGGAAAGTTGTCAAAGTTGTAATGGGAATTTAAATTAAATGTTTGAATGAATTTTTATTTTGATATGAGTTGAGAAAATGTATGTAGACGAAAATATTGATAAAACAATCGCTAAGAATTATTATCAGGCAAAAAATCGGTTTGTCGTTTAAATGTGATCATGACAATGTTTTAGAACAGAATTTAGACAACAGAGAAAATTAATATGTTGAACAAAACCATACATATATGTTTCATATCCAACTGAGGTGAATTGTCTTCATAGTCATGATGAAAATTTCAATTTTAACGAACTTTTTCGATAATTCATCTAATGAAACAAAATTGAAACCATTGAATATTAATCTTTGTGGACGAAGCTTTAGGTACCGTTTTGTTGTTAAATGGAATTCGTATCTAAATAAATGTATTTTAATATAATCAATTCAAATACTTAAAATTATTTTAAAAATTCACTCTGTTAAAAAAGTAACGTTTTTTATGATGTCATCGTGTATGTAACACATGGAGTATGACAATTGAATGGAAATAAAAAAAAATTCAAATAATTTGTACAGTGTTTACTTTCATTTACATTGTTGGGTATTTTAATTGTGTAGTTCGTATTATAGCATTAACAAATGCTTTAAAATATTAATAATTATGTGTAACGTGTCATCGTTCCAAGAACAAAAAGTTTGGTGCCCTTGACTTCTTTCGTACATGCATGAATAGTGGAAAAATAGTCAAACCAGTCATTGGGTGGCGAAATTTGTTATGAAAAGTAACTGGGTGATCCGGTAAATACTATAATACATTTTTGGTGAGTTGTATTGAAGAAGAAGAACAACATTTTGGGATGTGACAAAAATATTTTGGGCATGTTAAGTTTGGTCGTGAACAAGCCAAGTCAAAATCAAACGTACAGAAAATAAGTATAAATAAGCGTAAATCAAATTAATAAGTAAAATTGATGAACGTGAATAAATTGTTGAACGTGAATAAATTAAAAATAATATAAGTGGAAACTGAAAATATGTCTCCGCTTACAGAGAAAAATCCATTATAAGTGGGATAGTCCATTAGTTTTTTGTGAAAATAACTTTTAATAAACTGTGCTAGAACTAAACTTTAATAATTATTAGTTACTTTAAGTGTAAAACAAGTATAAGTTTAAAATAACACTAAGAACATATATATATATATATATAATATATATATATATATATATATATATATATATATATATATATATATATATATATATATATATATATATATATATATATATATATATATATATATATATATATGTATATATATATATGTATATATATATATATATATATATATATATATATATATATATATATATATATATATATATATATACAGTAAAACTCCTTTTATCCGAAAACCATTATCTCGGCAATTTCTCATCATATCATTCATCACAGCAAACCAGTTCATGTAGACAGTTCCAAAAAAAATTCGTTCTAAAAATAAAACTCATAAAACTAAAATTATAAAACTAAATACACTAAAAATAAATTGGCCTACTTAAAATAATAACTAAATTCATATTAAATAACAAATAAGTTTGATCGGAATTAAAATTCCTAGTGTAAGTATAAAATCAATTCTGAAACCACGTGTTGTCGTACAAAAGGGCAATATGCCCAAAACCGCCGGTTCGGGGTCGCTTTCCGCTATCGACGACCGCTTAATATGTCAAATGAACTTGATGATAAGTAAAGCAGTTAAAAAGCGGTCAGTGAACAGCTAAAATCACACTCAAATGAGAACTCAGTTTCAAAAGTTCAAATTGGAAGTTTCTTCTTATACTTAACCATCAAACTCATCAAACCCTAGAGTTATCACCGAATCTTCAAAAAGCGTTGTTCAAAATGCTAAACGGATACAGCAACAGCATGGAAAATTCTGTTCCGGATAATCAGCAAAGTAATGAAACTCAATTACCAGAATTAAATCAAAACACTATGGAGTTCATCGATGATGATTTCGACAATTATGACGAGGATTTAACTCTAAATTTCCCAGGTGACAAAATTGGTGGCAGGTTCAACATACAAAATTCAATGGTGGATACCGCTATTTCAACAAACATAAACTTTTCAGAAAGCAAAGGAAATAAACAAATTAAACCACCTCCTATCATTCTGCGAGGCTTTGAGCAAAATAAAATAATGGAACTCAAGGAAGTAATCAAAAAATTTAAAGGTACGTTGCTAAAGATAAATGTTAATAGTGTAACTATTTTCGTCGGAAATAATAATGATCATAAAGCCATTACTGAATCATTGAAAGAATTTGACAAAAGATTCTTTACATTCACAATCAAAGGCCAAAAGTTATGTAGGCGAGGGGAATTCATCTGGAAACAACGGCCCAATAAATTAGAGAGGGTATCTCGTTATCAGGTTTAAATGCTCTGAATGTATATCCCATGAAACGCATTATTCATGAAGGTCCAGAAAAAGGCAAAAGTAATCAGTTTGCCCGTTTTCACTATTATTTTTGATTTTTCAGTAAGAAAAAGTAAGGACATTTTCACGGACATTTTTAACACGACCGGGTGCTGCGGTGACAAAGTAAAATGGGAAATTAAAAAAAAGCAGACAGTTACTCAGTGCCGAAGATCGTCATTCTGCTACGGTATGTAATATGCAATATCCCGTAATATGTAAAATGCGCAAAAACACATGTTCCCAGCGTTTGCCCTATAGACCTCGACCAGGATGTACAGATAAAATGTGCAAATTGTGGGGGAGATCACGTTGCCAGTCATCCATATTGTCAGTCAAGGATTTAATATGTTGGTAATCAAAATCAGTCAAATAGAAGAATAATTCCTAAAAGTTTGAATATAAATTCTGCAAATAGTAAAATCAAACCGGGTATCTCGTTTGCGGACTCTTTAAGGCCGAATCCTAACAAAGACTCTAATCAATCTTCACACCATTTTTCTTATAAACACAAAAATCCCATGGAAGAATTTTTCCAAAAATCACAGGAATTTTTTGGTATGAGTTTTCAAACTCTAACTGATCGAATTTCTGATTTCTTAATTAGACTAAATTCAGTAAAAGACATCGCCTCCCAGCGTTCGATGTATTTAAATTTCGTATGTCAGTTCCTTAAATGAGAATTATATCACTAAATTGCAATAGTTTGGAACTTAACAATTTCGTGGTTAAAAATAAACCGGACATATTATGCTTAAATGAAACTAAAATCTCAGATAAAACACCAACTTCGTATAGATGATTATACAATATACAGAACGAATAGTAAAACTAAGCAATCAGGTGACACTGCCATCCTGATAAAGAATCACATTACCCACTCTAATCCTAAAGCCACCGTAAATGAAAATTTTACATATACATCAATATTTGTTGGTCAGGGCACTCATTCTTTTACTCTGTTTGCTATATATTTCTAGAAAATACTAAAATCAGACTTACATACAATACTTGGTCCACATAACAAAATTATCATGTGTGGCGATTTTAACGCCTCTCATTCATCATGGAGTAAAAATTAAATAAATACAAATAGGAAAAATCTATTCGATTTTTGTGAATCTAGCAATACATAATTCTGTGCTCCTATAGAAAACTTCAGGAAAAGTTCAGTGCTGGACTTCGTAATAACTAGAAATATGTTGCTAGTGGACGAAGTCTCGGTACTATATGGGTTTTGCTCTGATCACCTACCTATAGACTTTACTGTTGCTAATAATTTCAAATCTATAAGTAAAACTACAATAAATATATGATTTTATGTAAAAATACAATAAATATATGATATATGATTTTGCAAAAGCTGACTGGTCTGGTTTCAGGCATTTCCTTCACCACAAACTGCAAAGGTATCTAGACCAACCAATTGATAGTACAAATGATATAGATGAAACTATTGCAAACTTTACAACACTAATAAAACAAGCTATTGATAAGTTTGTGCCAATTTTAGACAAAAATGCTAAAAACCTTCCTTGACAGATAATTCAACTGATTAAATTGAGGAACTATATACGCAGGAAGCATAGGTTCCAGCCTCTGCTTTTTAGCACAACTTTGATAAATAGACGTACAAAGCTAATTCAAAACAGCATATTCAAGCATAGGCAAGAAACGTTCAGCAATACGTTATCTCACATATCTCCGGACAAAGTAACATCTATAAAAGTATTAAATTTCTTAGACCAAGAAAAGCAATGAATCTTCTTTGGAAGACCCTATTATAGATCCTAAAAAAATTGCAGAAAATATTGCTGAGTACTACGAAAAAACTCAATTTAGTAGCTCAAGACATAAAATAGACTAATCCATAGAGCGCTCAGTATCAGTCTATGATTCAGTTTTAAACGTTCCTTTCTCTTCGGATTTGAAACTCACAGATCTTCAAGAAATTACTCTTATAATCAGAAAACTAAAGAATAATAAAGCTAATTAAAATCTCCCGCTTATTGAATTTAAAATACTAACTAACATCATAAATGCCTGTCTCAGATTTAGACATTTCCCTGAAACACGGAAAACTTCTAAGATAATCGTCCTTCAAAAACCAGGGAAACCTAATAAGCCTAAAAATACCAGACCTATCAGTCTGCTGAGTGGTCTCAGTAAAATTATGGAGCGAGTAATATACACTAGACTCTGGGATTCTATTGAGGGGCATACCTGAAGATCACTTTGGTTTCAGACAATATAGATCCACAACGGACGCATTAACAAGATTATTAAACTCACTGAAAAAAGCAAAAATTTATCGAAATTTATCGAAAATACTGTCATTGTCCTACTGGATCTCCAGAAAGCATTTGAATCTGTATGGCATAAATGCCTTATATTTAAACTTATACAGAAAAATATTCAACCATTCATCATTAGAAGCATATTAAATTACCTATCTAACAGGAAATTGTATGTTAGTATTAATAGCAACACAGTATCAATTACAAGAAAAAGTGATGCAGGAGTTCCCTAAGGATCTGTACTTGGTTGGTATTTTCTACATCCATGATATGCCTAAGCCACCAAAAAGTATAGAATCACAAGTTTATGCTGATGGCACCATTTGCTACACATCAAGTTATAGTAAATATAAAATTCAAGGATACCTGGTATCACTAAATAACTACTTCCTTAAATGGAACTTAAGCTTAACAAGACAAAAATAATATATATCTACCCCACCAAAAAATACAGTAACAAATTAAAAGAGAAAGTTCCAGTTTTTATAAACAATAGTTAGATAGAAGAAGTTGACAATATAAAATATCTCGGTATTACTATCGATAGAAATCTCCGTTTTGATAGTCATGTAAATGACATCAGAAAACAAGAATCAACTGCTTTTGGTATTCTATACCCAATGCTATCCACAACTAGTCTCTTTGATGCAAAGAACAAAGTGCTTATTTATAAGATATATATACGACCTATAGTAACGTATTAAACGCCTGGCCGACACCTACAAATTACAAGCATTATTCTGTAGTAAATCTACACGAAAAGACAAAACTCTCAATGATTGATACTTTCATTTCAAATCTTAAAGATACATATATACCAATAAACTTTTAAACTCAGGAAACGGTATGCTCTTAAGAATAGCTCATAAAAATTAAATAATACATTTGACTGATTTGATGTTGAACCTTATCAAAATTTAAATTTAATCAATTTTATTTATTTAAAATTGTTATTTAGTACAAAGTAGAATTAGTAGATCTACTAAGTTGTTTGTAGTAGGTTAGGTTCTAGGTTAAGAAATCACCGGAAGAAACATTCCATCATATTTTGCTTTTGCAAGTAGCTGATAGCTAATAATAAAGTATACAAATACATTTTTTTGTATTTGTTTAAGAAATCTGTATTTCTGTATTATATTACAACTACTCTCAGTGATTATCTAGTAAATATTTTGTACTTTTAAGCAGTGTAGCATCTAATGGGATGAATCTTTTCGTCCCATTTCGTCCAGTCCTTTTCGTCCCATTTCGTCCAGTCCTCTTTGATTTCAGTAGTTCAGGGAACCACTAATTCTAAAGGCTTTGTTCTTTTTAGGCGCTTTGGTCCATTGGTGTGATCCAGTAGGTTCCGCAGCTTCTCGTTGTCATCTTGCTGCAGTCGCAGTTCATGACTCCTTGCAAATTTAAATATTTCATCACTGACTGACAATGCGTAGTACTTTGTTTTGAAATGTTTGTATGATCTTAACTGTAGTTTTCTTTGTGTAGCCTCAAAGTTGAATGCCGTATGTCCAGATAGGTTTAAGGATTTGTTTATATAATAGTAGTTTGTTTTGCGTTGTCAGCTCAGAGTTTCTTCCAATAAGCCACTGCATTTTTTGAATTTAAAACTCAATTCTTGTCTTTTTTTTTTAACATGCGCTTTCCACCTAAGCTTAGTGTCTAGTGTCATGCCAAGGTATTTCGCATTGTCAGTGCGGTATCGAATGGATGTGGTACCACGAGCAAAATATATATATATATATATATATATATATATAAATCCAGCAGATAGAAGGTGGTTGGTTGATGGTTAATACAAAAAAATGATGACAACTTGTCGGTTTGGTGGTTGACGATAAAGAGAAATTTTATTTTGTTTTATAAAATTTAGTTACAAAAAATTATCTATTTACCACAGAGGGTCCAAATTATGATTGCCACTAGATGGCATTACATATTACATATTTGGTATTAAACGCATCTCTGTAGCACAGTTCAAGTTAATTTTACAATTACATTTGTATTAGTTAATAAACGTCAAAACAATAATACTAAATGGTAAGAAAATAATTTGTATGATAACAAAATTGAATTCATACAATAATAAAGGTAAATAATTTATAATTCCTAATATTTAATTTATGTTTATATTATGTTTATATTGTTTCAGATTGTTGAATGATGATGTGTTTCAGCTGCAGTTACTAACAGTCAGAGTAAGGAATTTGTTGAGAATTCAGTCTAATCGGGATGTATTCCACTTTCTTGTTGGTGAAGTTGATGTGTGTTGATTCTGATTCGTTTACATTATTCTCCAAGTTTTTGTCCAAGTGTTTACTGTATTAACAGCATTTTGTAGTTTCCGTGTTGACTCGAAAATACTAATATTAGTGGTCATAATTGCAGTGTCATCAGCAAAAGTCCCTATTCTGGCTTCGGCTTTATTTGGTAAATCATTTGTATACAGAAGGTATAACTTAGGGCCAAGCACACTACCTTGTGGGACTCCTGCCAATATTTTTTTTAATTTTGGGTTCTCATCTTCTTGTCTCACTAGAAAATAACATCATTTATGTATTACTTAAGCAATTCAAAATGTTGTTTTGGTAGATTTCGTTGAAGCTTAAATTCCAGACCATGGTGCCAAACTTTATCAAATGCTTGGGCTACGTCTAGGAATACTGCTGAACATACCTTCTTCTCTTCCAACGCCTCTTAAATCGTATCAGTGATTCTATGTACCTGTTCTATTGTTGAGTGGCCTTCTCGAAACCCAAATTGATGTGGTGGTATAATTTATCAAGTCTCTATTTTTTTATCAAGGCTTAAGTCTCTTCACAAACAATCTTTCGAAATTTTTTGATGAGGTTTTATATAAAGAGATTGGCCTGTATAATGTTTTGTCATTTAAGGGTTTATAAGGCTTAGCAATCATTATTATTTCTGCTACTTTCCACTGTCTCGGAACATAACTTTGTCAAAGACAGCATTGATTATGTGCTGTAGCTTCCGTAGTGCTTTTTCTGGTAGTGCTTTTATTATTTTTGCGGTTATTAGGTCGTAACCAGGAGCTTTTTTATCTTTAAGATTTTTTACTTCTTGTTTGATTTCTTTCACAGTGACTGGTAGGAGAAGTACCTCGTCTATTTTGTTGACCGGTGTTGAATATTCATTCTCTACCTGCCCAGTTTGTGGTTTGAAGGAAATTTCTGGGTGTTCGGCAAACAGATCAGCTTTTTTTTATCGTTGCGAGCCCAGATTCCATCAACTTTTTTATGGGTGGCACTTGCAGTTTAGGTCTTTTCAGATTTTTAGTGGCCTTCCACAACGAATAGTCCGTGTCAGATTTACCTGTCAGGTTACTTAGAAAGCTAGCTACTGACTCATTCTTGATCGCTTTTATAAGCAGCTTAAGTTTATTGCACAGATTATTTAGGATAGTTTTATCTTCAGGAGCTCTAGTTCTCTGCCAAGTCTTGCGAGCTCGTCTTTTTTCGTTAACCAAGTCACTCACTTCAACTGGGTAGCTTATACTTTTCTGTAATATACCTTGCTGGATGGGGGTACTTTTCCATGCCGCTTTCTGTACTTTCCATGAGATTTTCCAGCTCTTCCTCTATCATATAATCGTTCGAGATCGGCACCTGTAGATTGACGCTTTCTTCGACTAGATGGCGAAAGTATTCCCAATTTGTTTTGTTATTTGTTAGTCTTGGAGGGCTTGCTTTTCTTATTGCCATGGAACTTTAATTGTCATTAAGACTGGAGAGTGATCCGATGATATTCCTTCTTCATTTTCAACTACTAAGTAATTTTCGGAGATACCTCTTGATATATAGAAGTCTAGAAGATCAGGAATTTTATTTACGTCCGTAGGCCAGTAGGCTGGCTTTCTACTGGAGTGAAACTCACATTTTAATATTCTGCCTGCTTTAAATAGCTCTCTTCCTTTGGGAGTAGTTCGATTTGATCCCCAAAATATATTTTTTGAATTAAAATAGCCTCCAATAATGAAATTTTTACCAAGCGATTTAAAAAGTTTGATGTAGTCTTCCTCTTTTGGGTTATATGTATCTGGGTGGACAGTAGATTGCTGATATAGTGTAGCTCTTGAAGTTTTTTGTTTCAATAGAAACAGTTGCTACTTGCAAAGCTTCTTTCTATGCCTGTGAAGTTTTCTACAGATCTACAGATTTTATGCGTGTGTTAGTTTTACACTGTTAACTCAAAATCCAATAGGAAGAATGATAATTCCAATTGAAATTTCTGAGTGAAAGATGGAGTACTAAAAAAAAAATTTCATTTATAAAAAATATGTATGTCGCTAAATGTCTTAGATATGAATACACAGGCATAGATTTCATAAGAAAATGATTGAATAAAGAGTCATTTTTATTATCACTCAAAATTGTACTTCAATATATAAAATTTCGGAAAAAATGTTCTATTCAGGATATGCAAAATCTATTAAAAGTCCAAAATTCTAAATATAATAAAAAATTAATATAAATAGTGTTCATCAAAACTAAGTCCAAATCTCTAGCATTGGCCGATAATGGCCTTCAAACAGTTTGAGTCGAAATTGTACTTGAACGAATAAAATTTGGGGACAATTTGCTACGGGGGTTGGAGACCACCACTTATGCTCATTAGATCAGAAATTTAATGGCCTATTTGATGTACTATTCGAACCTGAGTCCAAATCTCTAGCATTGGTCGATAATGGCCTTCAAACAGTTGGAGTCAAAATTGTACTTGAACGAATAAAATTTAGGGACAATTTGCTACGGGGGTTGGAGACCACCACTTATGCTCATTAGATGAGGAATTTAATGGCCTATTTGATGTATTATCTCAACTTGAGTCCAAATCTCTAGCATTGGCCGATAATGGCCTTCAAACAGGTTGAGTCGAAATTGTACTTGAACGAATAAAATTTGGGGACAATTTGCTACGGGGGTTGGAGACCACCACTTATGCTCATTAGATCAGGAATTTAATGACCTATTTGATGTACTATTCGAACCTGAGTCCAAATCTCTAGCATTGGCCGATAATGGCCTTCAAACAGTTTGAGTCAAAATTGTACTTGAACGAATAAAATTTGGGGACAATTTGCTACGGGGGTTGGAGACCACCACTTATGCTCATAAGATCAGGAATTTAATGGCCTATTTGATGTATTATCTCAACCTGAATCCAAATCTCTAGCATTGGCCGATAATGGCCTTCAAACAGTTGGAGTCAAAATTGTACTTGAACGATTAATTTTGGGGACAATTTGCTACGGGGGTTGGAGACCACCACTTATGCTCATTAGATGAGGAATTTAATGGCCTATTTGATGTACTATTCGAACCTGAGTCCAAATCTCTAGCATTGGCCGATAATGGCCTTCAAACAGTTTGAGTCAAAATTGTACTTGAAAGAATATAATTTGGGGCCAATTTCCTACGGGGGTTGGAGACCACCACTTATGCTCATTAGATGAGGAATTTAATGGCCTATTTGATGTATAATCCCAGCCTGAGTCCAAATCTCTAGCATTGGCCGATATTGGCCTTCAAACAGGTTGAGTCGAAATTGTACTTGAACGAATAAAATTTGGGGACAATTTCCTACGGGGGTTGGAGACCACCACTTATGCTCATTAGATCAGGAATTTAATGGCCTTTTTGATGTATAATCCCAACCTGAGTCCAAATCTCTAGCATTGGCCGATAATGGCCTTCAAACAGTTTGAGTCAAAATTGTACTTGAACGAATAAAATTTGGGGACAATTTGCTACGGGGGTTGGAGACCACCACTTATGCTCATTAAATGAGGAATTTAATGGCCTATTTGATGTACTATTCGAACCTGAGTCCAAATCTCTAGCATTGGTCGATAATGGCCTTCAAACAGTTGGAGTCAAAATTGTACTTGAACGAATAAAATTTGGGGACAATTTGCTACGGGGGTTGGAGACCACCACTTATGCTCATTAGATGAGGAATTTAATGGCCTATTTGATGTATTATCTCGAACCTGAGTCCAAATCTCTAGCATTGGCCGATAATGGCCTTCAAACAGTTTGAGTCAAAATTGTACTTGAACGAATAAAATTTGGGGACAATTTGCTACGGGGGTTGGAGACCACCACTTATGCTCATTAGATGAGGAATTTAATGACCTATTTGATGTACTATTCGAACCTGAGTCCAAATCTCTAGCATTGGCCGATAATGGCCTTCAAACAGTTTGAGTCGAAATTGTACTTGAACGAATAAAATTTGGGGACAATTTGCTACGGGGGTTGGAGACCACCACTTATGCTCATTAGATGAGGAATTTAATGGCCTATTTGATGTACTATTCGAACCTGAGTCCAAATCTCTAGCATTGGCCGATATTGGCCTTCAAACAGTTTGAGTCAAAATTGTACTTGAACGAATAAAATTTGGGGACAATTTGCTACGGGGGTTGGAGACCACCACTTATGCTCATTAGATGAGGAATTGAATGGCCTATTTGATGTATTATTCGAACCTGAGTCCAAATCTCTAGCATTGGTCGATAATGGCCTTCAAACAGTTTGAGTCGAAATTGTACTTGAACGAATAAAATTTGGGGACAATTTGCTACGGGGGTTGGAGACCACCACTTATGCTCATTAGATGAGGAATTTAATGGCCTATTTGATGTATTATCTCGAACCTGAGTCCAAATCTCTAGCATTGGCCGATAATGGTCTTCAAACAGTTTGAGTCAAAATTGTACTTGAAAGAATAAAATTTGGGGCCAATTTCCTACGGGGGTTGGAGACCACCACTTATGCTCATTAGATGAGAAATTTAATGGCCTATTTGATGTATAATCCCAAACTGAGTCCAAATCTCTAGCATTGGCCGATAATGGCCTTCAAACAGGTTGAGTCGAAATTGTACTTGAACGAATAAAATTTGGGGACAATTTGCTACGGGGGTTGGAGACCACCACTTATGCTCATTAGATGAGGAATTTAATGGCCTATTTGATGTATTATCTCGAACCTGAGTCCAAATCTCTAGCATTGGCCGATAATGGCCTTCAAACAGTTTGAGTCAAAATTGTACTTGAACGAATAAAATTTGGGGACGATTTGCTACGGGGGTTGGAGACCACCACTTATGCTCATTAGATGAGGAATTTAATGACCTATTTGATGTACTATTCGAACCTGAGTCCAAATCTCTAGCATTGGTCGATAATGGCCTTCAAACAGTTGGAGTCAAAATTGTACTTGAACGAATAAAATTTGGGGACAATTTGCTACGGGGTTTGGAGACCACCACTTATGCTCATTAGATCAGGAATTTAATGGCCTATTTGATGTATTATCTCGAACCTGAGTCCAAATCTCTAGCATTGGCCGATAATGGCCTTCAAACAGTTGGAGTCAAAATTGTACTTGAACGAATAAAATTTGGGGACAATTTGCTACGGGGGTTGGAGACCACCACTTATGCTCATAAGATCAGGAATTTAATGGCCTTTTTGATGTATTATCTCAACCTGAGTCCAAATCTCTAGCATTGGCCGATAATGGCCTTCAAACAGTTTGAGTCAAAATTGTACTTGAACGAATAAATTTTGGGGACAATTTGCTACGAGGGTTGGAGACCACCACTTATGCTTATTAGATGAGGAATTTAATGACCTATTTGATGTACTATTCGAACCTGAGTCCAAATCTCTAGCATTGGCCGATAATGGCCTTCAAACAGTTTGAGTCAAAATTGTACTTGAAAGAATATAATTTGGGGCCAATTTCCTACGGGGGTTGGAGACCACCATTTATGCTCATTAGATGAGGAATTTAATGGCCTATTTGATGTATAATCCCAGCTTGAGTCCAAATCTCTAGCATTGGCCGATATTGGCCTTCAAACAGGTTGAGTCGAAATTGTAATTGAACGAATAAAATTTGGGGACAATTTCCTACGGGGGTTGGAGACCACCACTTATGCTCATTAGATCAGGAATTTAATGGCCTTTTTGATGTATAATCCCAACCTGAGTCCAAATCTCTAGCATTGGCCGATAATGGCCTTCAAACAGTTTGAGTCAAAATTGTACTTGAACGAATAAAATTTGGGGACAATTTGCTACGGGGGTTGGAGACCACCACTTATGCTCATTAGATGAGGAATTTAATGACCTATTTGATGTACTATTCGAACCTGAGTCCAAATCTCTAGCATTGGCCGATATTGGCCTTCAAACAGGTTGAGTCAAAATTATACTTGAAAGAATAAAATTTGGGGACAATTTGCTACGGGGGTTGGAGACCACCACTTATGCTCATTAGATCAGGAATTGAATTGCCTATTTGATGTACTATTCGAACCTGAGTCCAAATCTCTAGCATTGGCCGATAATGGCCTTCAAACAGTTGGAGTCAAAATTGTACTTGAAAGAATAAAATTTGGGGACAATTTGCTACGGGGGTTGGAGACCACCACTTATGCTCATTAGATGAGGAATTTAATGGCCTATTTGATGTATTATCTCAACCTGAGTCCAAATCTCTAGCATTGGCCGATAATGGCCTTCAAAAAGTTGGAGTCAAAATTGTACTTGAACGAATAAAATTTGGGGACAATTTGCTACGGGGGTTGGATACCACCACTTATGCTCATTAGATGAGGAATTTAATGACCTATTTGATGTACTATTCGAACCTGAGTCCAAATCTCTAGCATTGGCCGATAATGGCCTTCAAACAGTTTGAGTCAAAATTGTACTTGAACGAATAAAATTTGGGGACAATTTCCTACGAGGGTTGGAGACCACCACTTATGCTCATTAGATGAGGAATTGAATGGCCTATTTGATGTACTATTCGAACCTGAGTCCAAGTCTCTAGCATTGGCCGATAATGGCCTTCAAACAGTTGGAGTCAAAATTGTACTTGAACGAATAAAATTTGGGGACAATTTGCTACGGGGGTTGGAGACCACCATTTATGCTCATTAGATCAGGAATTTAATGACCTATTTGATGTACTATTCGAACTTGAGTCCAAATCTCTAGCATTGGCCGATAATGGCCTTCAAACAGTTAGAGTCAAAATTGTACTTGAACGAATAAAATTTGGGGACAATTTCCTACGGGGGTTGGAGACCACCATTTATGCTCATTAGATGAGGAATTTAATGACCTATTTGATGTACTATTCGAACTTGAGTCCAAGTCTCTAGCATTGGCCGATAATGGCCTTCAAACAGTTGGAGTCAAAATTGTACTTGAACGAATAAAATTTGGGGACAATTTGCTACGGGGGTTGGAGACCACCACTTATGCTCATTAGATGAGGAATTTAATGGCCTATTTGATGTATTATCTCAACCTGAGTCCAAATCTCTAGCATTGGCCGATAATGACCTTCAAACAGTTAGAGTCAAAATTGTACTTGAACGAATAAATTTTGGGGACAATTTGCTACGGGGGTTGGAGACCACCACTTATGCTCATTAGATGAGGAATTTAATGGCCTATTTGATAGAATATCAAATTTTAATATGCGGTTTTTAATATGCATGTCTATTGGATAATGTCTTAGGTTATAATCATACCTATTAGATTTTTCTAATAAGATATTTTAGTTTGTTTCATTTTATCCAATACTCAAACCTATTTAGTTTTATAATTTTAGTAGTGAGTAATTAAATTTGTTAGATCATCTTCCGCTACAAAATATTTGTTTTTATTTTAACTAGATGTCACGCAGATCTTTGTCATATATATTTTTGGTGGTTCTTTGTGAAATAATATTTAGATTTAGGTAAACGCCGATTATTTTAATTTCTTTCGATTATTTACAAAAGTTGTTTGAACTACTTTCTATTTCACTTCCTATTTAATTATTTTATAAGTGCGCAGAATTACATAAAACAAATGATTTGAGCGTCATCCGGTTTTATTGCTTATACAGGTATCTTACAAAATCAAGAAAATAAAGTTAACACTCGCTTAAAATGTGTTATTTTTTAAGGTTTTAGTAATGATATTTAAAACCCTTGTAGAGTATATATATATATTATATATATATATATTAGTAGTAGAATTTTTTTTTGAAAAAATTCAAAACGATTATGCAGCCATCTATAGCTAAATAATATTAATTATTGACATTAATCTTCCATGATTGATATTTTTACATAAGATTTTAGAGCATTTTTCTCTTTCTCGTCATTTCCGTTCCATTCAAAAGATAAAGTTAGCCCAACTTGATGAAAAAAATTCACAAAAACAAACACGTCTGTGCAACCAATGAAATTGCTTAAAAAATTTTCGGACTGAAGGGACGAAGGAAGAAACGCAACACTGAAGCCGCTCAATGAATTACAAATTGACTACACAATGATATACTTATAATATAATTATATACGCTTTCAACTAGAAGAAACTAAATTTTAGATGAGATACTATTTTATATTTCAAAACACTATTTCAGCTTGAAACTTTTTTATGTTATATTAGTGATTTACCAATCGTTAATTGCAATTAAAATAATTTTTATTGTATATTAAATGTGTGGAGTGGACAGATATGTATTGCCATGGGTGTGGCTGCGCCTTAACTTTTTTAATAGTTGCCCTGCAAACAAGGTGTTACGTTAACGTACTATAAGTGAAAGAAGTTGTTCATAGCATTCTTCGTTAACGTTACACTCTGGTGTTGCAAATACGAAACATTTATGCCTTTCCTATCCTATGATAATTAGACTTTTTGCGAGGAGACGTCAATGTGTTAGTATAGTTCGTAAATAATTCGCTGGTAGTGTTGCATTAACGCAGTGTTTTTGATGTTTTAGTAACGTAGCATAATTATTGAAACGTTAAAGTTACTGATTAAATGAAGAATATTTGTCACGTATTTTGTAGAACATTAACCTAATGTATTTAATGAATCATTCGTAAAAAGTAAATTAAAACGCATGAGTATTTTGTTTGTTTAATGTATTATGTAAATTCATCATATTTATTAAAAAAATTTAATATCACAACATATTGTTTCAAACCAATGTGGGTGTATTCTCCGTTTCGATATTAATTATAGCACAAGAATTTCTATCGCCCCTCTTTAATGTCCGAACGTCCAGAGGAAGGTTTAAATTATAATTTTGTAGAATTTTTAATAGCGCATTACCACATTGCACGAAAATATTATATTCAACCAGCTATTGTTTACTCTCTTGATAAATCACCGATATCAGGAAACTGAACTTCATCGGAATTTAAAGAACTATCATCCGAGGATTCATTATCGAAACAAAAATCTTACATAAATTCCGTTGTAGATAAACTTTTACTGGGAGTACAGTTAAAAGCCTGTACATAATTTCGATGTTCCCTGTCAGGTTCAGCACAGATATTGTTTATCTCTTGTTTTACTTCAATACCGTTTTCTCCGTCTTCAAAAATTATTATTACATACAAAATGTAAACTTACTATAATTACACTATAAACACGTTAAACACTATATAAACTAATTCCAAGGTGTAAAACTTTTATTCTAGTTTATGTTTATTAATAAAATTTTAAGTTTATAATTATTTTTTTAATATAATATTTTTGTAAACACAATATTTTTTTTAAACACAATATATTTTTTAAGAACCACAATATCCTCTTTCTCGAAATGAACAGTTTAATGTTGTGTTTGTGAATTCGCTTTTTTGTTTAGAGGGTGGTGATGTGTATTACTTTTCTATTTAAATATAAAGGTATAAACAGAACAAGAGCGACAACGATTAGCGTCGACGAATAAATAAAACATATTGCCGCGATTTCGCTGTAGTTAACATAGTGGAGCGTTAGCGCATGGCGATATGATAATATGTTAAAAGGATTCTGTAAGTTAGCGTACTCAAGAAGTAATGATTGGGAAAATCATCAATTTTTTATTAAATACCTGTTCACACAGTATCTGACATCTAGTAACTACACATCGAAAAAATAATTGCAATATCTACTCACTACAATAGAGCGAGCGTAACAACTGGTATGGTTACGTAAAACGAGTTGTATTATTGTTAAAGTAAAAAGAAGAATTCAAAATAACCTTGAACTTGATAAAATTTTGTTTATGGTTTGGGTTTTTTAAATTTTATGGTCTTAGTTTTTTAAATAAAAATATTTTCTTCTATGAAACATTTTGTATGCATTACGGTAAAAATTATGACCTACAGAAAAAGGATAAATCATAAATAGATCCAGGTAACTTTTTGTCGTAAAGTTGTCGAAGATATAAGGAGAGAAAATATCAAATACATACGTATTATATATACACATATATATATATATATATATATATATATATATATATATATATATATATATATATATGTATATATATATATATATATATATATATATATATATATATATATATATATATATATATATATATATATATATATATATATATATATGTATATATATGTATATATATATATATTTTTTGTCGGTTTTTACAGGCCATTATTAGCCCGTACCGTGTCAACAATTGGACTCCATCGGTTTCGATCACGAGCCAGCTTTTCAAACCGTTGTAGACAGTTTGAAGATGCCAGATCGCTCTCTACGCCGTGGAGCCATCGTCGCCGACAGTGACCTCTTTGCCTACCGAAAGGTGGTTCTCCCTTAAAGTTTCGCTGTATCATTTGGTAAGGATCAGCACGCAAAACCTGATCAAGCCAGCGTAGTCGCACTCCTTGATTTCATGCACGATATCCGGAATTTACATTAAATTCCTGATCTTGTGATTGAAAAGAACTCGGTATGTGCCATCAACGTCGCGTATTGGGTCATATATCACACGCATGATTCTTCTCGCATGACCGCACATGATCTCAAAGTGGCAAGTGGCAAGAAATATTGAAAACCTCGGTTGTCGATGCTGTCCAGCACACTCTCGGCACAGTGCAAAACTAAGCCAAAAAATGATTGGTTTGATGAGGAGTGTCGTCTTGCTGTTAAGCAATGAAATATTTCCCACAATGAAGCGCAGACTCGGTTTTCAATTGCAAGAAAAAACAAAGCTGTCCTTGCTAGTGTTGTGTTTCTCCAATAGAAACCAAAACATCTGGCAAAAAGAATATATTAATAAACATATCGCCACCTTCCTCAATAATTTTATATTTACGAGTATCATAATATAGTAATAAACACAAATACATATCTAAACGTTATCATAAACAAATGCATTGGCATTCCTCAAATGAAAATCTTTGTTTAAATTTGTTAAAATTAACCAGACATTTCTAATCATTATTTTATAGTTATTATAACAAAGTAATAAAACATACATTAGCAAGAATATATTTTACATACCGATATCATAAACAAATGCATTGACATTTCTAAATCAATTCCTTAAAATTAACCAGACATGTTTTAATTCTTATTTCATTCTTTTTATAGTAATCATAAAATAGTAATAAAACATACATTATGCAAGAATATATTTTAGATACCGATATTATAAACAAATGCATTGGCATTTCTAAATTTGTTTCTTAAAATTAACCAGACATTTTTTATTCTTTTTATAGTTATTATAACATAGTAATAAACACTTACACTAAGAATCCTATTTTAAAAATAAAAGATATAAACAAACGAGTTGACACTTTTACAACTCCTTATGTTAAATTGTTTCACACATTTTTAAACCCTTATTTTAACTTAAAACAAAAGTAAACAAACATTAGTGTTTACGAGTAACACACTCATTATTTTACACCATCAATAGCTGATAATAATATTTTTATAACACTGTTGGTTAATCAAAAAGAAAGAGACAAAACATAAAATTTAGTATATAAGACAAAATTTAGATATAAGAAAATCAGTTTTGTATCATCAGTTTGGTATCAGAGTTGGTATCACAGTGTATTAGCAGTTGTATATTGAAATCAATTGTAATCCAAGAAGAATATAAAATATAAAATTAAATAATATAACTTAAATATAAAATTTGGAATTCAACGAAAACAAAATCTTTATATCATAAAAGAGATTCAACAATAAATTGGTAAGTATTATAATATATTAATTGATAACAAAGTTCAGGGAGTTAATGAATAACGCTCCCTTATCTACCTAAATCAAAGGGAGAACTTTTGTATCATAACCACAAACAATAAAACCTACTTACTAACAAAAGCTATTTAATAGCTAAATAAAATCTTAATCGTTTTTGTAAAACATTCAACAATACAATTTTTCAATACCATTCACCATAAATTCTATACAAAATCAACCATACCGTAAATAA
>OZ010736.1:77829654-77852154 GCA_963932295.1 Tipula lateralis | reverse complement strand
TATCCTTTTTCTGTAGGTCATAATTTTTACCGTAATGCATACACAATGTTTCATAGAAGAAAATATTTTTATTTAAAAAACTAAGACCATAAAATTTAAAAAACCCAAACCATAAACAAAATTTTATCAAGTTCAAGGTTATTTTGAATTCTTCTTTTTACTTTAACAATAATACAACTCGTTTTACGTAACCATACCAGTTGTTACGCTCGCTCTATTGTAGTGAGTAGATATTGCAATTATTTTTTCGATGTGTAGTTACTAGATGTCAGATACTGTGTGAACAGGTATTTAATAAAAAATTGATGATTTTCCCAATCATTACTTCTTGAGTACGCTAACTTACAGAATCCTTTTAACATATTATCATATCGCCATGCGCTAACGCTCCACCTATGTTAACTACAGCGAAAACGCGGCAATATGTTTTATTTATTCGTCGACGCTAATCGTTGTCGCTCTTGTTCTGTTTATACCTTTATATTTAAATAGAAAAGTAATACACATCACCAACTATTAAATAAGTTAAGGCGCAGCCACACCCATGGCAATACATATCTGTCCACTCCACACATTTAATATACAATAAAAATTATTTTAATTGCAATTAACGATTGGTAAATCACTAATATAACATAAAAAAGTTTCAAGCTGAAATAGTGTTTTGAAATATAAAATAGTATCTCATCTAATATTTAGTTTCTTCTAGTTGAAAGCGTATATAATTATATTATAAGTATATCATTGTGTAGTCAATTTGTAATTCATTGAGCGGCTTCAGTGTTGCGTTTCTTCCTTCGTCCCTTCAGTCCGAAAATTTTTTAAGCAATTTCATTGGTTGCACAGACGTGTTTGTTTTTGTGAATTTTTTTCATCAAGTTGGGCTAACTTTATCTTTTGAATGGAACGGAAATGACGAGAAAGAGAAAAATGCTCTAAAATCTAATGTAAAAATATCAATCATGGAAGATTAATGTCAATAATTAATATTATTTAGCTATAGATGGTTTTGAATTTTTTTCTATCGATCATGATATCGAAAATAAAACTATTCAAACCGAATGAAGTAGCGAAGGCAGGAACACAACGCTGACGCCACATTTAGAGTTGCGAAATTGTCATCTAATTGTCATTTCGGACATTTTTAAAAGAAAACGACATAAATTTACGTTTTATGTTTAGTGAACCAATTAAAAATATCATATGCAATACTACAGGTGTTCTATTGAATAATTAAAGATTTGAGTGGCATCGGTTCCTTTTGTTTATACAAGTATCCAACAAATAAAGAAATAGAAAAAGTATTTGCTTCAAATGTTTTATTGATTTGAGTAATAATAATTATAACTCTTATAGAATAGTTTATTATATATCATAAACTAATCCGCAAATCTATTAAATGTCGTTGTTGAAAATTTTTCAAAATAAAATTCTACTACTAATATATGAATAATATGTTTATTGAAATATAGGTATAATGTTGATTTATGACTTATAATAAAATACTCTACAAGGGTTTTAAATATCATTACTAAAACCTTAAAAATAACACATTTTAAGCGAGTGTTAACTTTATTTTCTTGATTTTGTAAGATACCTGTATAAGCAATAAAACCGGATGACGCTCAAATCATTTGTTTTATGTAATTCTGCGCACTTATAAAATAATTAAATAGGAAGTGAAATAGAAAGTAGTTCAAACAACTTTTGTAAATAATCGAAAGAAATTAAAATAATCGGCGTTTACCTAAATCTAAATATTATTTCACAAAGAACCACCAAAAATATATATTGTCACGAATCACAGATGTCACCTGTGATAGTTAAAAAGAAAATTATAACAGTAGGGATTACCCTGTAACCAAACGTTTACACATACGAACAAAGTAAAAAGAAATAATGAAATAGGCGGAGCGAACTAAATACGACGCAACGAAAATTCGAGAAGTGTAGAGAAGAAAAATAATGGAATGTTCTACAAGCCTTTGCGTCGTATAAATACGTGTAGACATCTGAGTTACGGATCAGTTCAATTTTGAATTTTGAAGTGTTAATATCGGGAAGTGAAAATAATAGTGAAAGTGAAGTGTTAAAATAATAGTAGTGATAAATATTGTGGAAAATAATAGTGAAAATAAATATTAGTGAATTATTTGTGAAATATTTGTGTAATTTTTGTGGGAAATAAATTTAATTGAAATTTAATCTTTGCGAGTTTAATATTCACAATCCAGTGATCGAACCGGAAAAATTATTAGAATAACCACTCGGCGAAATCGTAACAATTGGTGACAGCGGTGGGATTGTGAATATCCAAAATGAAATTAATGGACTTAAAAGTGGCAGATTTGAAGAAGGAGTTGGGTCTACGGAATCTACCAACTGCGGGCAACCGAAATGAGTTGCAGTTGAGACTCCGTACAGCTTTGTTGGATGAAAATGTTGCCCCAGATCAACATGAATTTAATTTTGGGGCACCGGATTCAACCGAGGTGCAAGCGGTTGAAGTCACAACAGAATCAACGACTAGAGCGGAAGATCAGAATGTCATCGTTAAAGAAACTACTCCAACAACATCTGGAGGTTTCGACATGGGACAATTGTTGGCGGCTATGCAACAAATGCAACTTCAGACGCAACAAATGATAGCCAAGCAAGAACAAATGATCGGCGCCCTCGAAGGGTAAATTACAAGAGGCCAAGAAAGATTGGAGGAGCAGATGCGTGCCGATCAAGAAAGCATGAAAACAGGACAAGAGAGCATCATCGAACGGTTGGAGCAGCAAGAAAAATGTGTCAACGAGAAGTTTCGCGAGCTTTCTGTTACGTTGAACACAAAAGTTGACACAGGGAAAATAGAAATGGAGCGTAAACTGGAGTGGTTTGAATCTCGCAGTCTTCAGCAATCTGAGGTGGCAGATCAACGATTCCTGAAACTCGAGAGAGAAATCATGGATCTCAAAACTAACAGCAGCGCTCAAGTTGCCCGACCAACCAGCTCGATTAAATTGAAGCCACCAACATTTGACGGAACCACACCATTCAACATCTTCAAACTCCAGTTTGAAATGGCGGCCACAAGGAATGGTTGGTGTGAAGAGGATCGGGTAGCAGCATTAATTGTGGCGCTAAAAGGTAGTGCTGCGGAGCTCCTACAAATTGTGCCGGAATACGAACGGGAAGACTACGGAAAAATCATGTTGGCTTTGGAGCGCAAATATGGAGGAGATCATCGACGGGAGCTACATCGTATGGAGTTGAAGGGACGATGTCAGCGGGTTGGAGAGACGCTCCAGGAGTATGCGGCTGATATAGAGCGGTTAGTGCACCTCGCCCACTACAACATGGCAGGAGAATACACAGAGCGGATCAAGATCGACGCTTTTACCGATGGTATACGGGATCCGGATACGAGACGTGCTGTTGTATTGTCTCCAAAATCATCGTTCGCGGAAACCATCGCGTGTGCATTAACCAACGAGACTGCAAACAACATCATCAAACCAGCAGTCAAGGTACGTCGTGTGGAAGTGGAACCAGCAATCAGTCACAAACAGGGCAATAACATCAGACCAGCAGATAACTGGCGGACCACGAGATTCCGGGATGGAACTAGTAAAATCAGATGTTGGGTTTGTGACAAAATAGGACACATCTCACGGGAATGCTGGGAGATAAGGCACAAACGGGCGAGAACACCATCGCCAATGTACCGAAGGCCATCGGAGGAAAGAAGAACACCAGCCGAGGAGGAACGCCAAACAACAACGAAGGCGTTAAATGAACGCGTCAGCTTTGAGGAGCAAAAGCTGACTCCCACAACCAAATGCTCCATAACCTTCATCCCCATTTCCAGATTGGTGAAAGGTGGTGATAGCTTGATGGTGAGAGGCGAAGTAGAAGGACGATCCAGTTTGATAACATTGGACACCGGAGCAACGAGAACGATTGTGCGGCCGGATTTTATCATGGATGGAGTTCGATCAATGGAAGGGTTCAAGTTACAAACGGCGACAGGCGACAGTGCAGCTATCAAAGGAAAGAAGGAGGTGACAATACGAATCGGGAACAATGGTTTTCGACATGAAGTTCTGGTTGCGGATATTATGGATGAAGTCATCCTGGGAATGGACTTCATGAAACGAAATGGATTCGTATTGGATTTTGGACGGGGAACATTGGGCTACGGTAATGTCGAACTGCATTTGGAACTGAACAACGGGGAGGAGCCAATCGTAAAGAGGATAAAACTGGATCATCGGACGAAGCGACCACCACACTCAGAAACGGTTGTTTGTGGGAAATTGCATGGAGGAACTGGAACACGACGAAGTAACGGATTATCAAAGAAGATAGAAACTAGATGGGAGGGACCGTACAAGGTCAGAACTAACGACGTGATCTATGGGATCTAAAGAGGAGTACGAGGAAAACCCAAGGTTATACACCTGGATAGACTGGCGTTCTATAGAGGAAGAGATCTGGATCCTGTTCGGGACGAACAGGTTTGGGCGGAGGGTAGTGTCACGAATCACAGATGTCACCTGTGATAGTTAAAAAGAAAATTATAACAGTAGGGATTACCCTGTAACCAAACGTTTACACATACGAACAAAGTAAAAAGAAATAATGAAATAGGCGGAGCGAACTAAATACGACGCAACGAAAATTCGAGAAGTGTAGAGAAGAAAAATAATGCAATGTTCTACAAGCCTTTGCGTCGTATAAATACGTGTAGACATTTGAGTTACGGATCAGTTCAATTTTGAATTTTGAAGTGTTAATATCGGGAAGTGAAAATAATAGTGAAAGTGAAGTGTTAAAATAATAGTAGTGATAAATATTGTGGAAAATAATAGTGAAAATAAATATTAGTGAATTATTTGTGAAATATTTGTGTAATTTTTGTGGGAAATAAATTTAATTGAAATTTAATCTTTGCGAGTTTAATATTCACAATCCAATGATCGAACCGGAAAAATTATTAGAATAACCACTCGGCGAAATTGTAACAATATGACAAAGATCTGCGTGACATCTAGCTAAAATAAAAACAAATATTTTGTAGCGGAAGATGATCTAACAAATTTAATTACTCACTACTAAAATTATAAAACTAAATAGGTTTGAGTATTGGATAAAATGAAACAAACTAAAATATCTTATTAGAAAAATCTAGTAGGTATGATTATAACCTAAGACATTATCCAATAGACATGCATATTAAAAACCGCATATTAAAATTTGATATTTTATCAAATAGGCCATTAAATTCCTCATCTAATGAGCATAAGTGGTGGTCTCCAACCCCCGTAGCAAATTGTCCCCAAATTTTATTCGTTCAAGTACAATTTTGACTCAAACTGTTTGAAGGCCATTATCGGCCAATGCTAGAGATTTGGACTCAAGTTCGAATATTACATCAAATAGGCCATTAAATTCCTGATCTAATGAGCATAAGTGGTGGTCTCCAACCCTCGTAGCAAATTGTCCCCAAATTTTATTCGTTCAAATACAATTTTGACTCAAACTGTTTGAAGGCCATTATCGGCCAATGCTAGAGATTTGGACTCAGGTTGAGATAATACATCAAATAGGCCATTAAATTCCTGATCTAATGAGCATAAGTGGTGGTCTCCAACCCCCGTAGCAAATTGTCCCCAAATTTTATTCTTTCAAGTACAATTTTGACTCCAACTGTTTGAAGGCCAATATCGGCCAATGCTAGAGATTTGGACTCAGGTTGAGATAATACATCAAATAGGCCATTAAATTTCTCATCTAATGAGCATAAGTGGTGGTCTCCAACCCCCGTAGCCAATTGTCCCCAAATTTTATTCTTTCAAGTACAATTTCGACTCCAACTGTTTGAAGGCCATTATCGACCAATGCTAGAGATTTGGACTCAGGTTCGAATAGTAAATCAAATAGGCCATTAAATTCCTCATCTAATGAGCATAAGTGGTGGTCTCCAACCCCCGTAGCAAATTGTCCCCAAAATTTATTCGTTCAAGTACAATTTTGACTCAAACTGTTTGAAGGCCATTATCGGCCAATGCTAGAGATTTGGACTCAGGTTCGAATAGTACATCAAATAGGCCATTCAATTCCTGATCTAATGAGCATAAGTGGTGGTCTCCAACCCCCGTAGCAAATTGTCCCCAAATTTTATTCGTTCAAGTACAATTTCGACTCAACCTGTTTGAAGGCCATTATCGGCCAATGCTAGAGATTTGGACTCAGGTTCGAATATGACATCATAAAGGCCATTAAATTCCTGATCTAATGAGCATAAGTGGTGGTCTCCAACCCCCGTAGGAAATTGTCCCCAAATTTTATTCGTTCAAGTACAATTTTGACTCAAACTGTTTGAAGGCCATTATCGGCCAATGCTAGAGATTTGGACTCAGGTTCGAGATAATACATCAAATAGGCCATTAAATTCCTGATCTAATGAGCATAAGTGGTGGTCTCCAACCCCCGTAGCAAATTGTCCCCAAAATTTATTCGTTCAAGTACAATTTCGACTCAAACTGTTTGAAGGCCATTATCGGCCAATGCTAGAGATTTGGACTCAGGTTCGAATAGTACATCAAATAGGCCATTAAATTTCTCATCTAATGAGCATAAGTGGTGGTCTCCAACCCCCGTAGGAAATTGGCCCCAAATTGTATTCGTTCAAGTACAATTTCAACTCAAACTGTTTGAAGGCCATTATCGGCCAATGCTAGAGATTTGGACTCAGGTTGGGATTATGCATCAAGTAGGCCATTAAATTCCTCATCTAATGAGCATAAGTGGTGGTCTCTAACCCCCGTAGGAAATTGGCCCCAAATTTTATTCGTTCAAGTACAATTTTGACTCAAACTGTTTGAAGGCCATTATCGGCCAATGCTAGAGATTTGGACTCAGGTTGGGATTATGCATCAAATAGGCCATTAAATTCCTCATCTAATGAGCATAAGTGGTGGTCTCCAACCCCCGTAGCAAATTGTCCCCAAAATTTATTCTTTCAAGTACAATTTCGACTCAACCTGTTTGAAGGCCAATATCGGCCAATGCTAGAGATTTGGACTCAGGTCGGGATAATACATCAAATAGGCAATTAAATTCCTGATCTAATGAGCATAAGTGGTGGTCTCCAACCCCCGTAGCAAATTGGGCCCAAATTTTATTCGTTCAAGTACAATTTCGACTCAACCTGTTTGAAGGCCAATATCGGCCAATGCTAGAGATTTGGACTCAGGTTGGGATTATACATCAAATAGGCCATTAAATTCCTGATCTAATGAGCATAAGTGGTGGTCTCCAACCCCCGTAGGAAATTGGCCCCAAATTTTATTCGTTCAAGTACAATTTTGACTCCAACTGTTTGAAGGTCATTATCGGCCAATGCTAGAGATTTGGACTCCGGTTGGGATTATACATTAAATAGGCCATTAAATTTCTCATCTAATGAGCATAAGTGGTGGTCTCCAACCCCCGTAGGAAATTGGCCCCAAATTGTATTCGTTCAAGTACAATTTCAACTCAAACTGTTTGAAGGCCATTATCGGCCAATGCTAGAGATTTGGACTCAGGTTGGGATTATGCATCCAGTAGGCCATTAAATTCCTCATCTAATGAGCATAAGTGGTGGTCTCCAACCCCCGTAGGAAATTGGCCCCAAATTTTATTCGTTCAAGTACAATTTTGACTCAAACTGTTTGAAGGCCATTATCGGCCAATGCTAGAGATTTGGACTCAGGTTGGGATTATACATCAAATAGGCCATTAAATTTCTCATCTAATGAGCATAAGTGGTGGTCTCCAACCCCCGTAGGAAATTGTCCCCAAAATTTATTCTTTCAAGTACAATTTCGACTCAACCTGTTTGAAGGCCAATATCGGCCAATGCTAGAGATTTGGACTCAGGTCGGGATAATACATCAAATAGGCCATTAAATTCCTCATCTAATGAGCATAAGTGGTGGTCTCCAACCCCCGTAGCAAATTGGGCCCAAATTTTATTCGTTCAAGTACAATTTCGACTCAACCTGTTTGAAGGCCAATATCGGCCAATGCTAGAGATTTGGACTCAGGTTGGGATTAAACATCAAATAGGCCATTAAATTCCTCATCTAATGAGCATAAGTGGTGGTCTCCAACCCCCGTAGGAAATTGGCCCCAAATTTTATTCGTTCAAGTACAATTTCGACTCCAACTGTTTGAAGGTCAATATCGGCCAATGCTAGAGATTTGGACTCAGGTTCGAATAGTACATCAAATAGGCCATTAAATTCCTCATCTAATGAGCATAAGTGGTGGTCTCCAACCCCCGTAGGAAATTGGGCCCAAATTTTATTCGTTCAAGTACAATTTCGACTCAACCTGTTTGAAGGCCAATATCGGCCAATGCTAGAGATTTGGACTCAGGTTGAGATAATACATCAAATAGGCCATTGAATTCCTCATCTAATGAGCATAAGTGGTGGTCTCCAACCCCCGTAGGAAATTGGCCCCAAATTTTATTCGTTCAAGTACAATTTCAACTCAAACTGTTTGAAGGCCATTATCGGCCAATGCTAGAGATTTGGACTCAGGTTGGGATTATGCATCAAGTAGGCCATTAAATTCCTGATCTAATGAGCATAAGTGGTGGTCTCCAACCCCCGTAGGAAATTGGCCCCAAATTTTATTCGTTCAAGTACAATTTTGACTCAAACTGTTTGAAGGCCATTATCGGCCAATGCTAGAGATTTGGACTCAGGTTGGGATTATACATCAAATAGGCCATTAAATTTCTCATCTAATGAGCATAAGTGGTGGTCTCCAACCCCCGTAGAAAATTGGCCAAAAATTTTATTCGTTCAAGTACAATTTCGACTCCAACTGTTTGAAGGCAATTATCGGCCAATGTTAGACATTTGGATTTAGTTTCGTTTAATACATCAAATAGGTGAATTAATTCCTTATCTTTTTAGTGTAAGTTGTGTTTCCCAATCCCATTCAAATTTTGTTTGAATACTCGTTCACAATTTCTAATTGGATTTAAGTTGGTTTAGTACTAATTCTTATTGATATTATTTATTTCTGGTTGGTTTCTTAGGCGGTTTGTTTCTTTGATCAATTTGAATCCTATTTAATATTATATTTTTTAATATTATCCAATATAAGTGCAATTCTGAATATCATTTGATATAAATGCCATATTCGTAAGACTATAAATATGACTCCTTCTTTTATAGAATATTGAAGGATTATAATATAACATCTTCAACTTAAAGTATTTGGTGTCGTGATTTACGATAATTATATCAATTTTATATTGCTTACTTTATTTAAATTTTTTATTATGTTTGATTATTAAACATTTAAATAATAATTCATATAGTTTGAAAACATATTTTTTTATTTGGAAAACATGTATATTGGATTAAATAAATCTAATTTCATAACAGTGTACTTTCTGCACCAATACTAACGCAATCAATCAGAATCGAATAGGATCACAAAAATTCCAATCGGATTTGTATACGTATATCTGTAGAAAAATCTGTAGAAAACTTCACAGGCATCTTCTTTCTCTATTTTAAGTTCTTCTTGATGTTTAATATTTTCCTTGATGAAGATTGCTGTTCCGCCTCTAGCTCTTTCTGCTGGGTGAAGAGCTTGATAGCACTGGTATCCACGAATTTTGAAATACGAGATTCTAGTAGAGTGACTTTCTGAGATAAGCATATATCAATGTTTTTTGTGTTTAAAAATACTTCTAATTCTGAAATGCGTTGCGCAAGACCATTTACATTCCAGGTAGCAATTCTTAAATAGTGTGTTATTATTTTTTCTAGTTTAATTTGTATGGATTAGAATTAAGGTAGTCAATGATTTCTCTAGTTTTACCTGTCGCGTCTGTTATTTTTATATTTTGGTTCATCGATGTATTTTTCAGTGTTCCTAGTCTTTTTTGTTGTTGATTTAGTAGCTCACTCATAGATTCTAGTCGTTGGTCTTGCGTCGCCAGATGAGAATTTATAGTGGTTAACTTCTGCAGTATTTCTTGCAGGACATGTTTTCCTGACTGGGTGCTTTCTTGACATTTTCCTTTTGGCTAGCCATTTGAGCATGTGTCGTGCCTTCTCTTACTTTCGCGCTATTAAGAGGGATTTGGTTTGGATAGGATGGCGTCCTAGGTTGAGAACTAAGAGTTCTGATGTTCTTTGTTTGATTTCTTTTACTATTTTTCATTCTTTGCAGCTGCTTGGCAACTTCACAGCCTCTGTAATTTGCTGGGAGGTGATTCCCACAGTGTATACATTTCGCTGGTTCGCTTATATTTTTGTGGCATTCTTTTGATAGATGTCTCACAGCGCACTTTACACATCTAGGCTCCCTATTGCAGTATTTTCGAGTATGGTTAAATGTCTGACAGTTGTGGCATTGTCGAATTCTACTGCTGTTCTTTTTTAATGTCTCAATTTTGAATTTCATATTTAGGATTGTTTTGATTCCATATATCTTATCAATGCTCTCGGTGTTGTTAAATGTTAGCATGAATAGGGTAGGCCGATTTTGGTTGTTAATCTTTCATCGTTTGAGTTTTTAGTTTAGTTACCTTTTTCTTCAGAATGTTCACAGCATTTATGATCTTAAATCCTTTCTGACTCAGTTCCTCAATTATTTCTTCAGTTGGGCATGTATGATGTAGTCCTCTGGCCATAACTTTGATTTGTTGCTCTGCATTGTTTCCATACGTGAACCATTCTGTAGGTTTCTGGATCAACTGCATTCACTTTCCAAACATTATTATTCAGTGCAGTGATCTTATATTTGTCGTTTGGAACTATTTTTACTATTTGTTTCGTACTCACTAACAGTAAGAATATTAACGGGTGGAGGTGGTATCTCTTTCTTCATTGGTTCATTTAACTCTGCTTTTCTTTGTTGAGACACGTTAGATGTGCTAACTGTTTGGTGTTGTTCATTCTTCTGTAGATTAACTAAGTTCTTGCATGGCTGACCAAATTGGTTTATTGGTGGTTTTCTTACGCCTTGTTTTTATTGTTCCACCTCAGGCGAAGATTAGTAAGATCTCGAATATTTCTTTAAATCGAAAAAAAACGCACCGTCAATCTATTAAGCATCAAAAACTTATCTTATAAACGGAATTCCTAGGATCGGAACGGAATTTACAATTGAAGGATAACTTCATACAAAATTCAGTCATTAACTCGGAATGTTTTTATTTTTTTATTCTTTACGAATAAAATTTCACTGTGTTTTTACATTTCAAATACATACAAAGGCATACAAAATATGAAAAATTGTTCGGAATCATAGCAAAATAGTTTGTTTTTCTTTTTCTACCAGGAAAATGAAAGAGACAGTATGTAAAAAATAGTTTTTCCCATTTTCGGTATGTGATTTGTTGTTAATAAAATCCCGTTAAAATAGAAATATTTATGTAGACCTTTTGAGTAAGTAACGTGAGTGGTGTCATAAAATTTATAAATTAATTAAGTAAAAAATAATATGTGTCGTGTGTAGTTTAAAGTGTGTGTTTTTAAAAATACCAGAAAAAATATTAATTTGTCACTGGGACAAAAAAAAAGTTAATCGAAATGCGTTTAAACGGAAAAAACGGTAAAGGAATTATGCACACATTTTAAATGTGGTAAAACTACCGTGTATGCATCTGTCAAAATAAGATGAAATACTAGAGAAATCAAAGACTCGTTACGATTCAAACTCAAAAAGATAAAGAAAATCAAATTTTGAAAATTTAAACTAAGTTTTTTTCAATGGTTCTGTGTTGCGCCAAGTAAAAATTTCCCACTCTCTGAACCGATACTTCAAGCAGAGGCAATGAAAATAGCTAGTAAATTAAACATTACTAATTTTAAGGCATCGAACGGATGGTTACGTGGATGATTTTAATTTGTAGAACTTAGGGAAAGTTCGATTTCATTAGTGAATATCAATTTTTGCTCATATCTCTGAAATCATACACTTTACAAAAATGATGTGTGAGCAAAAAGTGTTTACTTTTAATTGCTTAATAAAACAAACACTCAAAAGTATAGGTTCTAATTTAAAAAAACCTAACTTTACCCTATATCTCCGAAACTAATGAGTTTCAAGGTCATCGAAGATCACCACAAGACGTTCCTCTCGACTCTCAATAAATTTCATTATCAGTAATTTTCTCCTATCTAGCACCGTTCTCGAAATAAAAGCCCTGCATTTATTAGGAAACTCATATATATATATATATATATATATATATATATATATATATATATATATATATATATATATATATATATATATATATATATATATATATATATATATATATATATATATATATATATATATATATGTATATATATATGTATATATATATGTATATATATATGTATATATATATATATATATATATATATGTATAAATATATGTATATATATATATATATATATATATATATATATACATATATATATATATATATATATATATATATATATATATATATATATATATATATATATATATATATATATATATATGTATATATATTTATTTATATATATTTATATATTTATATTTATATATATATATATATATATATATATATATATATATATATATATATATATATATATATATATATATATATATATATATATATATATATATATATGAATATATATATATATATATATATATATATATATATATATATATATATATATATATACATAAGAGTGACAGAGATCGGGTTTTACTTTTTTTCTTTTTTTATAGGGGATATATTTTGACAGATGCGTGTAACATAACCAATAAATTTCAAATTTATTTTGTTTTTGAAAAAAATAGACAAAAAACACTTTGAATCTACAACAATAAACTTAAAAAAATTATTCATTATTTCAATTATTTGCACAATGAATTAAGATGAATGACACAAAACGAAAAGTTCAAACTATGAATTGACCATAAAAAATCATCCATATACTTTTTCCTATAAAATATTTCTCGAGATGATGATAAATAATTATAACGAGATGATGATTAACGAGAAAGAAATATAACGAAATGATGATTCATCCAAGATTACTTCAAATTAATCTTGGATAAATCATCATCTCGTTATATTTTTTTAAATTTTGGTTTTTCCTTTGTTTGATTTTTTAATATAAGACGCTTAAACCTCATGTTGGTATGAATTTGTAATTTAACGAAGCCTGCTGTATGATAAGTAAGCTTGCTATCCGTTTTAATCCTATTCTTTTTTCCTTTTTTGTATTCCTTCATTTTCCTTAGTGAAGTAAATTCTAGTGTATTCCTTAATCTTTATCAAAACCCACCCCAATCCCTGAGCTTAAGCGGCAAAATATCAACACGTCAAAGCGCCAATAGTGAAAAATAAACTTGGACATCGAGGGACATTTATAGGTGATTAAGGCTAGCTTAATTCCCGACTCATGGTCCAACTCGTTACATACGATTTAAATTATTTATGTTATTAAGTGCCATCTATCATCTAACATTTGAGGTATATGTTTCTTTATCGTAGCTCATACGTCATTGATCTTATAACACTCTGGTTCGTGTTATAATTAAAAAAACTTAAATTTATTAATTTATTATATATTATTTATTTAATTGAAATTTATTTTATATTTATTAAATTTACGAAGTTTGTTTTTAAGTTTAAGTTTGTGTTTTATTTAATTATGTTTTATTTTATATAAATGTATTTATTTATTTATTATTTTATTTAAATTAATATAAAATTATTTTAATTATTATTTTATTTATTTTATATATAATTCCTTTATTTTATTTCCACCTTCACTCAGCAACGTAATAGTAAGAATTAAAAAAGATAATGGCCGAAAATACTTGGCTTGTCACTCAACCAAGAGGGAGGACACGCGCGCCACGATCGAGAAATACTAACACGAGAAAATGATAATGCAGTTGCGCTCTACTTTGATAATGTAGGCGGCGTTCTACTTTGAATAGATGTCGACACGAGAAAATCTCTATTCAAAAGTAGTAACAACTGACTGTACTAAATATGCTATCGAAACGAGAATATTCTACTGAAATATAGATGGTGCACTTGTCACTGAGAATATAATATTTACCTCGATTATACGATAGAACGTGACGTGATAAAATTCGGCATTAATGAAAAAGTTGCATTAATAAATAAGAAGCGGTTTGAAATATTATTCAACAAATATGTTGAACCGCTACAGGACCCCCTTCGCAGATAGAGCCCGCGAATATCGAAATGTTATACAGAAAATCGAACTTTTTTATGTCGTGTCATAGCTGCTACCTGATCAGCAGAATTTAAAATGCCGTACGCAGGTTTCAATCTGTCAATCGTAATGGATTGATGTTTGCCTTTAATTGAAACAATAAATCTCTTGCGTAAACGCTGTATAACTTTAAAAGGTCCGTCGTAAGGAGTTTGCAACCCTGTTTTAACTCTATCAACCCTAACAAAGACATAATCGCAATTATCGAGCGATTTGGGAACAAAAATATCTGTTTGTTTCGCCTGTCTAGTTGAAGTGGGGATGAGGTTTTGCATGGTGGTGCGGAGTTGATTGACAACTGTGTCGGTTGGTGGCAAAGACGGAAGAGGATTTTCGGCAAAGAACTCACCGGGTAACTTAATTGTTTGGCCATAGACCATCTCCGCAGGTGAGCACTTCAGATCTTCTTTAACCGATGCTCGAATACCAAGTAAAACGAGTGGTAATTCGGAACTCCAATGGATTGTATTGCCTCTGGCCTTAAGAGAAGCTTTAAGTTGGCGGTGAAATCGTTCAACCATGCCATTAGCTTGAGGATGATAAGCTGTTGTCCGTATCCGATGTGAGCCAAGGAGTTTCGTTAACTCACTAAAAAGTTTGGACTCAAACTGCGTTCCTTGATCAGTAGTTATGTCAAGAGGAACGTCAAAACGTGATACATAATTTTGGACAAATGTGTTAGCTATAGTAGTTGCAGACATATCGTTCATGCAATAAGCTTCGGGCCAGCGAGTAAATCTATCGACACAGGTAAGTATATAAGTAAATCCATTAGATGGTGGAAGAGGTCCAACAACGTCTAAATGGATGTGTTCGAATCGACCAGGTGGGATATCGAACTGTCCATGAGGTGATTTAGTATGCCTCTGGACTTTAGATTTTTGGCAGGGTAAACAGGCTCGTGCCCAATGGGTCACGTCCTTGTTAATACTAGGCCAAAAGTAGCGAGCAGTAATCAATTTACGAGTAGCACGGATACCAGGATGTGAAATGCCGTGTAAATGCCGTGTGTTGCCTGTTGAAGTTTCGCAGTAAATTTCGAAGCCAGGTAATTTAAAAAGCTCTAGTTTCATATTGGAACTAGAAAGACATTCGGAACCAGAAAGTAAATTCTGAAGTTCTAGGTCTGCTTTTTGTGCTTTGATAATAGTATCATAGTCGAAGTAAGTCTCGACTTTGGCTAAATTTGTATTGGTCGAGCGGGGAATAACATCCGCGACCAAAGTATCGGTTGTGCGGGAAAAAACCTCCGCAACCGTATCATCTACTGTGCGGGAAAAAGCATCCGCTACTACATTATCTTTACCGTGCACATGCTGAATGTCCGTGGTAAATTGACTAATATAATCCAAATGACGTGCTTGTCTTGGATTACGTTCAGTTTTAGACTGAATTGCTCTTGTTAAAGGCTTATGGTCGGTGTAAATAGTGAAATCCCGACCCTCGACAAAGTATCTAAAATGTTTAATCGATAGATAAATTGCGAGTAATTCCCGATCGAATGCGGAGTATTTACGTTCGGCATTCGTTAATTTTTTAGAGAAAAATCCCAATGGTTCCCAATTATTATTATTTAACTGTTCCAGGACGGCGCCAACTGCCGTGCTCGATGCATCAGTGGTCACGCTGAATTTAACATCGTTCAGCGGATGAACTAATAAAGTTATATTAGCCAATTCACTTTTAAGCGAAATGAATGCATTCTGACATTCTTCGGGCCAGGAAAAATTCTTTGGCGTCTTGGGCTTCTTTAGTAGAGCTGCCAAGTGTGAGTGAATTGGGGCAAGCAATTCAGCTAACTTTGGTATAAATCGGTGGTAATAATTAACCATCCCGATAAACTGCTGAATGCGCCTAATTGTACTGGGTGCTGGGAATTCCTTAATGGCATTAATTCGTTCTGGCGAAGGCAGAATACCATTAGGAGTAATCTTGTGGCTGAGGAAATCAAGAGTTGTAACTCCAAAGACACATTTTGTGCTATTGATTCGAACATCAAACTCTGCTAATCGTTTAAATAGCGTTTCCAAATGGAGTTTGTGTTGCTCCTCGTTAAGTGAAGCTACAAGAATATCGTCAATATAGACGAATACGAAGTCCAAATCTCGTACGACTTCGTTAATAAAACGTTGAAACGTTTGTGCGGCGTTTCGAAGTCCGAAAGGCATTCGGGTAAATTCGAAAAGACCAAAAGGTGTGGTTATGGCCGTCTTATGAACGTCTTCAGGAGCTACGGGAATAAGGTGATAAGCTCGAACTAAATCGATTTTGGAGAAAATATTATTTCCATGTAAATTCATGGAAAAGTTCTGAATATGGGGTATCGGATAGCGGTCTGGTATAGAAACCGTATTCAATCTACGATAATCACCACATGGTCTCCAATCGTTATCTTTTTTCTTGACCATATGTAACGGACAAGAAACAGGGGATGCCGATGGCCGGCAAATCCCTAAATCTACCATATGCTGAAACTCTAATTTGGCAGCTTTATGGCGAATCGGATCTAGTTTTCGTGGTCTTGATACTGGTAAATGCCCTTCAGTAACAATATGATGTACCACGGAATGACAAACTGGTGAATTATAATTCGGCTCCGCTGTTAGTGAAGGAAATTTCTTCAAAAGCGTGCCATAGCCATTGTCGATTGCGTAAAAAATCGGTGTGGGGGTATTAACACGCACCGTAGTGGCATGTATTGACAGCTGAGTCGCTGGATCAATAAGCCGTTTTCGCTTAAGGTCGACTAAAAGGCCAAATTTGCTTAAAAAGTCAGCGCCAATAATCGGACGATTCACTGCTGCTAAAACAAATGCATGCGTGAAATTACGTCTAAGTCCGATATTCACCTGGAGCAATTTAGTTCCATAGGTGTTAATTTTTGTACCATTGGCGGCTGCTAACACTAGATCGTGTGATTTTAAATTTAAAAATATCGACGTGGAAAAACGTCGGACAGGGAGCACCGAAAGGTCAGCTCCCGTGTCTATAAGAAAAGTCAGGTTGTTAATTACGTCATTAATAAAGAGGCGGCTGTTATTTAAGGTCGAGAGTGCGGCCGACTCGACCAGGGGATCTACAAGTTTTTTGGATCACTACCTGTTTGGGGCTTATAGGCACAAGGTTTAATACACATGTGAGCTCTCTCTTTGTGGTGTAAATGATACCAACAAAGATGGTTCGGATTATTTGAACCAGTATTTTGCCCTCTATTATTTGAGCGAGTACGAGGTCGTGAACGTGATCGAGAGCGTGAACGTGATCGGGGTATTGGCCGTGCAAATTGTCTGCCACGTTGGCCTGGCGCACCTATGCTTAATTGCCTGACAATTTGCTCAATTCGTGTCAAGCGAGACGCGAATGAGTCAGATGACGATGTCGATGGTTGTTCGTCCTGAATTGGCCTTGCTCTTCGTGGCTCTCGCACTCGTGAAAATGGTGTTGATGCCGGAGGATTATAGGGTCTCTCGACGGCGTGTAAATTTGGTTGCTGCAACCTGATGCTAGAGTCGATAAAGGAGCCGAGTCGGGTTGGGCAGCTAACGCAATTCGAATTAACTCGTGAAGGTTTCGGGTCCAGAGTGAACGAATGACTGGGACACCGAAATTATTCCCTGCCAGACTCTCGATATGTCTGAGGGCTTCGGACGGTTTACGGTCGCCAAAATCCTGACCCCTGAGCAATGCCTCTAGCTGCCTCTCGTCTGAAGGCGCGAGACGGTTTAATAGGATGGTTTTTAAATGCTCGTAGTGGTTTTCGGTGGGTGGATTTCTCAACACGTCCGGTATCGTCGTTTGGAACAAGTGCGATGGGATCGACGATATAATTTGGAGGTACTTTTGCCTTGAGGATGTGGTCTTTTGCAGGTCGAAAGTTATTTCCGCTAATGCCAACCATCCTCGTACGTCATCCATCCATAGCGGCTGTAATGGCAATGTCTTTGCCGACGAAACTTCGCTGTATTTTGCGTCCTCTTGGTCCATCTCGACATCTTGTTCTTTGGCTACACTCATCTTTCACACTACACAATATTATGTACAATATTATATACAATATTCGACCGATATAGAAAGAGAGTAAAAAACTATGCGGAAAAAAAATAATATTTTGCGACTCTGGTAAGAAAAAATTTTCTCGATACGGAAAAACGTGGCGGCGGAGCGAATTGTACCGTTGCTTTCAAAAATTTTTTGCAACCGGTATCGGCGGGTGGACGTACAAGTGAGAAAAAAATTTTTGATCGAGAGAAATTGTGTGTCGGTGGAAAAAAAAATATTTATATATATATAAAAAAATAAAACTTACAATTTTTTTTAAAGAAAAATGTTGCGCGAGGTATGCACCTGCGTTTGTCTCTCTCTCTCTCTCGTTGCGCGGGGTATTGCACACGCGAATTGTCCGATCCCTCGTTGCGCGGGGGTTTGCACACGCGTTAATTTCCGATCCCTCGTTGCGCGGGGGTTTGCACACGCGTTAATTTCCGATCCCTCGTTGCGCGGGGGTTTGCACACGCGTTAATTTCCGATCCCTCGTTGCGCGGGGGTTTGCACACGCGTTAATTTCCGATCCCTCGTTGCGCGGGGGTTAGCACACGCGTTTTTATTTTTTTACACGTGCAATTTGGCTCCGCACTTTTTACGTGTAATGCCCTAAAAAGGGACGTCGGGGTCACCAATTTATAACACTCTGGTTCGTGTTATAATTAAAAAAACTTAAATTTATTAATTTATTATATATTATTTATTTAATTGAAATTTATTTTATATTTATTAAATTTACGAAGTTTGTTTTTAAGTTTAAGTTTGTGTTTTATTTAATTATGTTTTATTTTATATAAATGTATTTATTTATTTATTATTTTATTTAAATTAATATAAAATTATTTTAATTATTATTTTATTTATTTTATATATAATTCCTTTATTTTATTTCCACCTTCACTCAGCAACGTAATAGTAAGAATTAAAAAAGATAATGGCCGAAAATACTTGGCTTGTCACTCAACCAAGAGGGAGGACACGCGCGCCACGATCGAGAAATACTAACACGAGAAAATGATAATGCAGTTGCGCTCTACTTTGATAAATGTAGGCGGCGTTCTACTTTGAATAGATGTCGACACGAGAAAATCTCTATTCAAAAGTAGTAACAACTGACTGTACTAAATATGCTATCGAAACGAGAATATTCTACTGAAATATAGATGGTGCACTTGTCACTGAGAATATAATATTTACCTCGATTATACGATAGAACGTGACGTGATAAAATTCGGCATTAATGAAAAAGTTGCATTAATAAATAAGAAGCGGTTTGAAATATTATTCAACAAATATGTTGAACCGCTACAATCTTGTTTTATATATTTTTATACGGCGTGTAGAACCAATTATAACATTTACATGTATAAAAATTACATAAATCAAAACGGGTTTATTTTTATCATAACTATTAAAATAATTCGTTTTTACATTTGATTTATATACATAAACGAAAATGTTTGATTAAAATGTTGATATAAAAATAATTTTTGTTTTCAGTAATTTTTATTAACCAAAAATCGTCAATTTTACATTTGCTCTTACGGAACAAATCATTTCTGCTTGTAGGTCCTTTATTTCTGCTTGTAGAAAAGAGTCTTTCTCGATCTCGATTACGTAGGAATTTGATGTATAGTAAAGACCAGCAGATCTCTAATATATAAAAATCACCACTACATTGGAAATTTAAATTTTTTGTTCTGAAATAAATCAATTGTATAAAACTTTTATAGGAGATGTAGTTTAATAACTAAATCTGTGAGTTCGGAACGTACACAATAATGTACAGTCTCCAAAATAATCCCTCGTATTTTTTTTGTTTGTTTTATTGAATATTAATAATTATTTAATTTGAGAATAAAATCTTAAGGAAACAATTCCGAATGAATGGGTTGTTAGCTCGTGGAGTTCACCGGTTGCATTGGATCGAAAACCCAACGCAAGGTTCGTCCGTGCTAAACGACTAAATGCTGCGACGGTCAAGGATGCGTATCCGCTACCGATTTTCGAAGGACTTCTGAGTCGACTGGATCAAACCAGATACATCTCCAGCATTGATTTGAAAGATGCCTTCTGGTAAATTCGGTTAGCTCCGGAGTTCAGCGATAAGACGGCGTTTACGGCTACGGGGGGCAATGCTCCCCAAACAATGTGCAAACTACATAATGCGTAAGGTGATATCCAATGAGCTACAAGATTAGATATTTGTTTACCTGGACGACCTTATTGTCACCTTAGGAAATTTCTATGAGCATATCCGATTGCAAGGAAAAGTCGCTGAGTTTCTCGCAAATGCCAAATTAACTATTGTACTATTAACTATTGCCTTGGAGTAACAGGATGGTACCACTTGTTTATTGAGCAGTACGCTACAACAGCTGCACCACTCACCTTTGATTCGTTACCCAAGCACAGATGGTATTGGTAGCGTTTTGAGACAAATCGATGATGATAGTGAAGAGCACTCAATAGCATACATGTTGAAGAAACTTAATCGAGCACAACAAAATGATTAACACTTCCAAGTATACAAAGAAGGCAGTCCTTTCAATACCATCACTGATTATGCGTCTCTCAAATGGCTAATGAGTAGTAAAGATCTAAACGGACGTCTAGCTTGATGGAGCTTAAAGCTACAAGCATTTAACTTCATCATAAGCCACCGAAAAGTCTTGTTGAACGTTATTACGGATGGCTTACCCCACATGTATGTCGAACTTAATATTAACCATCTCAAATCCTTAATAATCACTTCAATTCCGCATTTGGATTTCAATTCTCCGGCGTTCCAGTCTTTAAAATATTATACTAATCTAACTCAAACTATTCAAAACTAGGCCATTAAAAGTTCAAAATGGTAAGATTTTCGTCAATATTTTTAAACGTCAGGATTATGATTTATCTGATAAACCGCTCTGGAAAATTTTTATTCCTCTGCTTTAATTTATTCGGCTCACAATCCTCCTTCCGCAGATAATCATGAAATTAAAACAACTGGATTTGTTGGAAGATTGCCAACAGATGTTCAATCTTATATTTCAAATTGTGACATTTGTAAGACATGTAAAGCCGTAAACTATATAACTCAGCCCGTAATGGGAGATCAAGTTCAAGTAGAAAGGTCAAAGCAGCGACTATACATGTAGTGTTTGATCACTATAGGAAGTATGTGTTTTTAAAAGCAATGCAAATAGCCATCGCAAACGAAGTTTGTAAATTCCTGGAAAATATAATTTTTCCGCAGTATTCAGTCCCAGAAGTTATTATCTCTGACAATGCTCAACAATTTAATTCCAAAATATTACGTAGTTTTCTAGATAAATATGGAGTTTCACATAACCATACAAAGATATAGTACACAATCAAATTTGTCAGAACGGGTAAATCGATCAATTCGGTATTAGGATGCACATTTATTTGAAATCGAGCATACATTGCGTAATCTCCTTTACGACTCAATCAAATTTTTACCATACTTTATTTTATTCGGATAACACATCATGTCCCATGCAACTGAATATAACTTACTAAGAGAATTAACTTTACTGGCGAACGAGATATTTCACCTCAATGCAAGACCAATAGATTGAATCGATGCGATGAAATTATACTGCTACACCTTAAAAAGGTAAATGACCGAGCTGCGCATTTAAGAAGAAATAAAAACGACAACTTGTCGAAGGTCAAAAAGTGTTCGTTAAAAATAATGTCTTAAGTGATAGGTTAGGTTAGGTTAGGTTGAGTGGCTGCTACAGCACACTTAGACCGGAAACGGTCCGTTGTGATACCACAGGATCTTACTCCCCTTTTACCCCTATGTGAACCAGTTAGAGCTGCTTACGTAGCGTAATAAGTCTCGCACATTACAGTTCTCGAGATCGGAAAGGCAGTCCATTAAAAACATACCCAGATATTCATGTCTTTTGTGTGCCAAAGCCGGGCATGAGCATAGGAGGTGGACTAACGTCTCTTCCTCCTCCTCGTCCCTACAGCTTCTGCAAAAGTCATTTACTTCCAGACCCAGCCTTCTCGCATGTTCTCCAAGAAGGCAGTGTCCTGTGAGTATCCCCACGACCGTTTTAAGTTCACGTCTTCGCAGGGAGATAAGTGCCTTTGAGCGTTTCAAGTTCAGCTTTGGCCAGA
>OZ010736.1:77802154-77824654 GCA_963932295.1 Tipula lateralis | reverse complement strand
AAAAAATACATTTTTACCCAACAATAAATTTAATACTTTGACGAACAAGCTTTACGAACGAACTAAATTCGAAAAATACGTCATGAAATATTATACCCTAAAAAACTACAACCTGGAAAAAGTATAAAAAGTCATGGAAATAAAATTTATTTTTTAGTTCATAATAAATACTGAAAATGGTAACTTGAATGTCGTAATATATATATTATACATAAAAATAAATAATTCCAGTATAAGTAATATTTTTGAATTAAAATAGCAAAGATTTAATATGATTTAATGAAAAAGTGGGATGTCACACATTAGAGAAATTTCAAATATGAATTTCAACAATTTAAATTATACATTTCAACTACCAGATAAAATTAGTTTAAATTAGGATTATATATTTTGTTTGATTTTAAAAACAAAATATGTTGAACTACAGAAACATTATTTAACTTTGAAAGTTATTAAAAAGTATTAGCAAGCAAAAATATAATAAAATATACACTTAAAGTAATCAAATTTTCTAACAATTAAAATTCCATGTCGAAAGATTTGGCTATATCGTGAATCAAGTTAGATACGAGTATGAAGACAGCCATATCAAAACCAAACAGCCGTGATAAAATTATAATTCCGAATCAACAGACAACAATTAGATTTTCATTCAAAAGTTCTATGAAGATTGTTGGTACAGATTTGAATTTCCTTACTTTATCACGGTAAAATTTTAGATTATGGTCGATTAGTTTCACTTGGTGTAGAATTAGTATAGTTAATATTTGTTCGAGACAAGTCTTGCCATATTTACGTTATGTAGCTTAAACGGAACAAGTATGGCCGCCATCAAATCAAATTACCCGGAAATTGCTGTTTCAAAATCAAAATCACCATCGTTGACGAGTTGCGTGGGCGGTTAAGCTGTCGCTTTCTCTTATTAATAGTAAATTTAGTAACTTGAAGCAAAAAACTCGTTTTACACCTGTTTTTCGCCCCTTTCAGTTATGATGATGGTAGTGTCGTTAGCGTTTTCAAAAAAAATAAGAGTCTGTAACTTTTCATTGCAAACGTCACACCACACAGTCACTTTGACGTGATGCAAGAACCTGGGTTTTCTGTGGATACACCGAGCCTAAGAAATATTTATTCCGATTTTTTAACTTAACCACTTAAGTGGAAATAGGTCTCGTCAGTCATTTTGACTTTGATTACGAATTCACCCTTTTCTTTCACCAGATGTAACTGCAAGGTAGTAAGTTAGCCTGATTTAAATAAGGAAATTTTTCACAATTTGAAATTACTTTTGCCTCACTTTTTGGATAATACACGTACGCAACAATCGCGCCGATTTCGATTCTTACACAGATTTAACCGGAATCTTGCACAATATTAACATGAAATTATTCACTAATAAACTTAACATAATTTGAATTCAACTATTCAAATTATTATAAGTACTGATATACTAATTGTAATTTTTTTTTATTTTTCCAAGTTCGATAACCACAATCGCTATAGCTTTTCTTACACGATAATACTCATAACAATCATATCATAATTACACATAATTATTATATAAAGCACATAGCTAATTGTGTTTTGATTTTAACTGTTTAAATTTTAATAATTATTTGTATTTGTGTTTATGATACAAAAATACCATACTGGAAAGAAAATTGATAACTGAAATAAAAGCAAAATGTAACCACAGTTGAAAAATGTAATAAAACAATGAAATGAAAGCCAATACGATTGAGATATTTATATTTTTTGACTTAAAATTTAAGGATTTTCTTTATTGTACAAAATTTATGAATTTTAAACTATGTTTTTTTTTAAATTGTTTAACTTGTTTATCAAAATATTTTTATAAATTGGTTTTTATGATTTTAGGTTGTCTTAAAAAAAATATAAAATTTATTTATCATAATTATTTTCTATAGTATATTTAATTTTGTTTTTAGATATTATAGAGTTTGAATAAGAATTTAAAATTATTTTGATCCTAAGAATCGAGCACGACTTAGAGGTCGTCTTGGTAGTTTGTTTGAACTACTTGTATCTTCAAGAGATTGTGATTGAGCATCTGATGCTGGTGGTTCAGGATTTGATGATTTTGGTGCACCAAAACGACGTCTTCCACCTGAAGAGAAATAAAAAATTTAATTTAATTTAATTGATTAATTATCCAACAATACCAAATAGTTTAAATCTAAATCGGCAGCAGGTCGAAACAATTAATATACGAGTATATAAAATATTACAATAAACACAAAACATATGTAAAAGCTCAACTAAAAAATGAAAAAATTGAATAGATAACAAAAAAAAATTGGTATATTACAACGATTTTACTTTGAAATAAGTTTTTATTTCGCCTTAAGATAAGTACTGTGTTTGTGGTTAAGATATACATATTTCATTAATTTACCTGTTGCAATTATTGGAGATGATTTCGATGGTGGTGGTGATGGTGCATTTTCCTCGCTCTCATTTTCTCTTTCTTCGCTTGCAACTTGTGTTGGTTTTGCTTTTGCTTTTGTAGGTGCTGCTTTCACTACTTTTGCATTTTGTTGTCGCCGTTTCAATGCTGAAAGTAAATCATCGTTACTACGGAATGGACGAATCCTCGGCCCGATGACTTTTTTGGGAGCTTCGGTTGTTGTAGTTGTAGAGGAAGAATCTCTTCCTTCTTCATTTTCACCATCGTACTCATCATTTTCATCGTAAGCTTGTTCTCCACCATTTTCATTTTCCTGAACGAAATAAATTAATATTTATAGAAAATATTTTAAATAGTTAAGCTAAAAAATTTCACATATCACATTTACATATTTAATAAATAAATCATTTTTTAAATATTTATAAATATTGAAATATAATTTTTAAATATTTATTATATAATAATACTCCTTTGGTTTACGGATTAAATAATACTTCTCGCACAGAAAGAATATAACCAAAAACAACAATTTTATGGTAGAATAACAAATATTAAATTTTAATTAGGTGTGTTCATGATATAGGAACATATATAAGACGAAGAGCGAAGATCAAGATTATAAATAAAATAATAAGTATAAGCACAAATTAAATATGTAACTAGATGGGCAAACGGAAAGTAATGACGACTTTTATCAAATCTGACGATCTTATAAGTGGTATATATAGGATATTATATTTCAAAAAATACTCTATAAGATAGAACATAATTATCTTTGCATTAAAACAGTTTGGTAGTGGTTGGCACACAAACTTATGAGATCTTCATTGTTTATATATGAATAAAATTAAAACACGGTGCTTAAGTCAGCACAACAAACCATGATATTTAGTTGAAGTTAGCCAAGAATGACGTAAAATTTGACTATATAAAACGTAAAAAATTTCACTTTTTATTCAATTAAAATTTGGTTTTCTACCTAGTATTATGTTTTTCTAATATTCCATATTTATTTAAGTGAATGGCATTTATATGGATCTTTTCCAAAAAAATTACTTTATAATTAAGTCAGATTAGATTTTCAGTTAATGTTTTAAAATATTGTTCACACCAAATTCAACTTCAATTAAATATTATTTTTATTAAAAAATTGAAGCAACTCTACATTAATTTAAATATTTTACTTGTAATATTTTTATGAAAAAAATATATGAAATGTTTCAAAAATAACTGTGATAAATAGCACACTTTGATTATATTACTTGAAAATTCTGCATCACCTTTGCTCAAAACTAAGAATATTTTCAACGCAAATATGAAAGAAATGGGAGGAGTTTATTCTTATTTTCATTGATTTGATGCGCATAGAGTTCGATACCAAAAACTATTGTCTTAACCAAAAACCAAAAACTATGTTATGTACCGAGCATTAAATTATCCTCTAAAATATTATTTCCCATAGTGGGAATATAAAATCTGAAATATAATATAAATGACCTTGTAACATTATGTGAATAAATATTCCCATATTTATTCACATAATGTTAAAAGGTCATTTATTTTATATTTCAGAGATTCTATTTTAGAGTTGATAAATATTTATCAACTACAAAATAAAATCAATCATCATTATTAATAAAATAACAATCACTGCAAAATAAATATGAAAATTTTTAAAATTGCTCTACCATAAAACCAATACATAACTACAATAAATAATTTTATTTTTGCATGTTCAGCAATAGAAATTGATGGATAATAAATTTTACTTGTCTCATAATTTGAAATCGGTTTTTTTATTTTAGCTATGGTGTTTGATGTTGAAAATAATTAGGTATTAATTAGCCATTTTAAAACATCGTGTTTCAGAAAACAGCATTAGCGTTTATAATGATGCCATTAAAAAAAATTGCATTTTAAAATGATGCGTTCTTACTCAAAAAAATTGTGATTAAGAGTTTTTCAAATGATATTATAACAAGCAAACTTGTTTGCTTAAAAATAGTAAAATTGATCTACATTTAATAGAAATGAACTATTATATTGTGATTTGTAAAACAACGTATATTTCGGACGTAAGTGTTAATTATATAAAAGAAATAAACACCATTTCATTAATTACGACATTTAGGTGAATCTTGCAGCAGACTTGTATAACCTAGATCTAACTACTCTTATAACGTAAAAGTGAATCGCTAAACGAACATCCGATCTTATTACCTACATTTAACTATGTGACATTATTAACTGTTTAGGTAAATTACAGAAAATTGATTTGAATTCAATAAACGCCAGCTGCAGTTGAATGACTTTGCTGTCTGTCTTTATGAATTAATGTTATAGTCATTTTCAAATAGTTGACTTAAACAAACAATAATGTCAAACTACATAAATTTGGATTTGGCCCTTAATTAGGTTGACAGCACAGTCTCGTAGTTTGTCACCAAACACTTGACTTCGTTTTCAGTTAAATCAGAATTAAAGATTGTATACTATTTGTTTATCAAGTAGATAACGTGTTAGAGAGTACCAGGTAAGTGATTTCTTTCTGTATAATTGGTGATTTCTTTTTGTATAATTGATAAATCGCACGATAGTGAAACTATAATCAAGCAACTATAAGTGAATCAGAAAGATGTGAAGAAACAAATGTTTTAAACCAATAGCGTGAAATGGCGGTAATGCTGAAAATTGTATCCATAAATTAGTTTATTATTTATTTATTAATTTTGGTAATATTCTTATTTTAAAAATTATTTATTTCTAGTTCCAGGAAAATAATTTGTTTAAAAATATTCTCCATTCCAACATTCAAAAATATAATGGTCGGATTACTACAAAAATATTCATGATGCACAAGAATCATTAGAAATCACATGGTGCCAGGTTCATATTTGTAAATATGTACTGTTATTCACTAAATATTATAAATTATTTTTAAATAGTAATAATAACTGTAATATTAATTTTAGAAATAAAGAATATTTTAATAAATAAATGTGTTATTGTTCAAAATATATAATTGTTTTTATTAACTTTTTCATCGTAATACGCCCATTTCATAAATGATCTGAACATCAAAAATTGGTTATACATAAAGTCGAAATAACGTTTCCTGTTTGTTGGATTAAATGATTGATATACAAACAGAAATAAAGTCAGTTTTATATTGCCGTTTTAAGTCTTAGTTTAGGTAAGTATATTTCAACTACAAAGTAACTTCCTATATAGTCAAAGTCAAACGTTGGAGTAGTGCTGCCTTGCTTTTTCTAAACGTTCTTGACCGACTTACTTATCTCAATTAGTGACATTGTCGACTAATGATTTTATAAATTTCCGAATCTATAGGCGAATAATCGATTTGTGGTTTACGGTGTTTGAATATCGAAGCATCAGAAAAATGCTGCCTGTGAAAACGCGATGGTTTAAAATACATTCCATAAACAATTTAAAAAATTAAAATATAGTCTAATAAAACTTAGGTATCACTTGTAACTGTTAATAAATTGGGTAGTTTCCATTGTACATTCAGTCTGTTTAATATTTAAAGCCCCTTCTGTATTAATATTTTCCGTAATGTCTAGAGTTAGAAAAATACTGGGTAAATTCATTGTTCCACTCAAGTTAAATTCATTGTTCAAAGTAATTAGTATATAAAAAAGCCTCTAAAATTTCAAAGATACCGTAATGCCTTGAATACTCAAATATACACTTACTTCCCTAATATTTAATTCCTTTATAAATATTTGCTTTCTTGCAATGTTTTTTGTTGGTGGGGAATTCTTGTCAAACATTTCAATTTTGTGTCATCTGCTTGGAATCCGTTCACAACTGCATATTTTAAAATGACATTGTTTAAAACGGCATATTCCAAAACGGCATAAAGTTCAAAAGTACATTTTTTAAAACGGCATTTTTCAAAACGGCATAAGGTACAAAACGGCATAAGGTACAAAACGGCATAAGGTACAAAACGGCATAAGGTTCAAAATGACATTTTTAAAACGCCATTTTTCAAAACAGCATAAAGTTCAAAATGGCATCTTTTAAACAGGATAAAGCAGAAAATGGAATAAAAAATATTGGACGAGACTTTGTATTATTTCTTAATCGATGACAAGGAAAGTTAAGATGTACAATTAAAATGAACTTTTTGATCGATGTTTTGATTAAAATCTCAGTATGGACAAAAGAAAAGGAGTTGGATTCTTTCTTTATCGATTAAGGCCAAATTTTAAACGTTCTTAAGATAAGGTTGAAATTCGAAAATGAGTTTGAAGTAAATGAAATGGCCTATAGTATTATATATCTTTTATATTCATTAAACTTATACAATTGATTATAACTTACATATAAGAAAGAAGAAAGTATTCCTTCACCAAATATATTAAATTTGACTTTTGATTCGGTACAATTATATTCGTTATAATATGTATTATAATATATTGAAAGACATATTATACTCCTTCACTTAAATGTTTAAACAAGTCTCATCATATATTACGAGGATATAGAAAGCAGAAGTTTTTAATTTCTTGTTGTATATTATTATTATACAGGTATATGAAAATAACCAAGGCGTAATAAAATACGTATTATTTTTATTATCTTTTTAGTAGTTTTTGTCATATTCGTAATTATGGGCAACAATGCATCAAAATGTTTTTTATGAATGTAGTTGCCATTTTTATTGTATTATGAGGTTATAAAAATGTCATTTTGTGTCTTATGCCGTTTTGTACCTTATGTCGTTTTGAAAAATGTCATTTTGAACCTTACGGCGTTTTGCACCTTATGCCGTTTTGAAAAATGGCGTTTAAAAAAACGCCATTTTTAACCTTATGTCGTTTTGTACCTTATGCCGTTTTGTACCTTATGCCGTTTTAAAAAATATCATTTTAAATCTTATGCTGTTTTGTACCTTGTGCAGGTTTGAAAAATGTAATTTTGAACCTTATGCCGTTTTGTGCCTTATTTTGAAAAATGCCGTTTTAAAAAATGTCATTTTGAACCTTATGCAGTTTTGGAATATGCCGTTTTAAACAATGTCATTTTAAAATATGCAGTTGTGAACGGATCCCAAGCAGATGATCGATTTTTGTTTTTATCTCTACAATCTATTTCGGGGTTCGAGGCACTTCCAACTTTTTCACGCTTCGCTTATTTACATCCTTGCCTTACGCCATTACAGCCAAATTGAGGACGTACGGCTATAGGTCCGATTTACATAGAACCATCTGCACATTTCATAGCTCCATGCCAGCCTATAGTACTACTATAGATTAATTTGGTACATTACAAAACAAAATGTACCAATATGGCACCATTTTCCTAAAAAATTTATCAAATTCGATACTAATTTTACAATGTCAATGTTTTACGTGGTAACACTGCTGTGTATTGCATAGCTTGACACCAATATATAGTCACTAGATGATGGGTCGATTAATTTAGTATAACAGCAGAGGATTATCGTTATTCATTACTGATTATTAATTAAAATGATGAAAATGTCATCTTTTTATTCTACCCGTATTGGATTCCAACGCGGTACCGCACCTTCCTTTGGTTGATACAATGGTTGCTAATCATCCGATTTAAAATTTAATTAATTTACAGTTTCCTTAATTAAAATTCATGTTTCTGATTGTGTTATAATCAAATCGCATAAAATGAATGAGTTCAATATCGTTTCGGTTTACATTTCTAAACAAAGATATTTATTTAAAATAAAGAACTGTCATGATATTCAACAAATATTAAATGTAGATTAGTTTTAAATATTAGATTAAGATCATCAAGGTTTAGTAGTAGTCGATACTATTAAACCTTGATCATTTCAAATTTTATGTCGTCTTGGCAATAATTAATGAATATTATTTTTCGACTACTGATTTAAATTAGTTTTCTATAGTATCTATTTTTGAAGACAGTAAAAAAAAATTAAATATTTTATGATAATCATGAGTGAGCGCCCTGACTAAAAGAAGATCGTCTATCTATTTATAACATATATTTAAATCTTCAATATATCATATTATTATAATAATGTTGATTTTTTGATTACGAATGAGAAACAATAATCGTTTACGTTTAGTTTTTAGTATGAGTACCGAAACTATTGTGATAACTATTATGAGTACCGAAACTATTGAACGTTAATGAAAAACGATATCCTCCAATTTGGATTATTTCTTTGATTGTCATTTTAATAAAAATGTTGATTTAATAACATTTACCTCAAATTAAGCTTTCTACTAACACAAAGGAGGGTTATTTTAAGGTGAATTCGCCTTGGATTTATCAAAAGGTTATCTAAAAAAAATATATCATCTTTATGTAATCAAAATGTAATGTATTTCATATCTTTGTTCCGTGTTGAAATATAATGCTTTCCTTTTGAACCTCATTTATAAAAACTATTTATTCCGAATGGAAAGGATCTAAAAACATTTTCTGGTGTTTTTTCTAAACATCATGGGTGTACGTTATTGAGTAATTTAAACTATTTTGGATAGTTGGTAAATTATAATTATAAAATTTTTTGAGAAATTGTAGCCAGAAAATAAAAAATGTTGGTAATAATAAATAAATTTATATCTAATATAATTATTAGACAACTTTTTGAGTTTATTTGCATTTCTATTATTGAATTGACCTAAGCGCAAGATGTTTTTTTTAAATAATTCAAATTCAAGGAGGACTGTTTATCAAGACCAATGTTAATTTTTGGAATTGGGTTTAGAAAATTAATTTTAAACCAGTAAAATGCAATCAATATTACCTCTTCGGCAAAGTCTGGTTCTTGTGTTGTAGTTGTGGTTGATTTTGAAAACGAGCTTCTTCCACCCGCTGGACCACTGCTCCGTCTCGATAGTAAATTATTACTTTTTTTTACTCCAGGAGCATCATCTTCTGTTCGTACTAATGCTATGGTACAAATAAAAATTATGAAAAATGAAAATCTGAAAAGAAATAAAAATTCAAGTAAATATCATGAATCAAATCTCAATTAATTTTTAAAAAATTAAGCAAAATGTTACCATAATATGTTATGACACAAAACTAGTTTGGCATTTATAAAGAAACTTTCAAACAAAAAAAAATGTTTATAAATCCAAGATACATACAGACACATACTTTTTATAAAATTATAAGTGTAAAATATTTGTTAATTTCGTTTTGTAACATTATGGCAAACCGGTAGTAATTGAACCGTTATTCCAATAAATTCAAGTTTTGTTGCTGATTATGCGTTAGCCTTCTATGATAGTACGTATGGAAAAATTTAAATAGAGAAAAAAATACATTTTCGTTATTTCAGAAAACTACTGATTGTAGGGAGATTATTGATTCTAATTTTATTATGTAATAGTAATACTACAATCATACTGATTTTTATTTTTATTAAAAAATGGTAGAAACGGTAGAATGGTAGAATGCTGGCACATACAGTCAACTATTTTGATTTTGGCCAAGTTGACCCCTTGAATCACGTTGCAAGACGTAGCCTTCTTGTGATAAGGAATAATCAATAATAGAGAAATCTATTCAAATGTACAATATTATATTAATTAAAATTGAACTATACAACGAACCATTGTACTATTATATTTTTTCGTTGTTATGTACCTTTATGCTAAATTTTTTCAATCACATAAAAATTTGATATTTTAATTCAAAATATTCCTTATAGTGGAATTTTATTTTTATATATCATAAATATATATTATATATATATATATATATATATATATATATATATATATATATATATATATATATATATATATATATATATATATATATATATATATATATATATATATATATATATATATATACAGAAAAACCTCCTTAAGTCGAATCTGCAGTTGCCAAATATTTTATTCGATTTAGTGAAAATTCGAAAAATAGAAATTAAAATTTAAACAATCATGAAATCTCGTTTTTGATATATTTTGTAAGAAAATTCAATTTCTAGTAATTTCAGAACATTAATAATAAAAATTTATAGTTAAATAAAAATAAACTAAAAGTTTAAATAGAATAATATTGCATTAATTTCAAAAATTATTATGAATCTACACAAACATATCTACAGATGTTTGTATGAAGTTAGAAACCCTCATATATGATACATCCGAGTACACATATACTGTACATTTATTTATGATAAAACTCATTAATTTTCGTCTGCTTTCTACATATCTTAGACTGATTAAAAAATTGGTCTAGCTTGTGGATACAATAATGAATCCCATCCAGAACATCATCATGCACCTCAATTGCAGTGCGCAGAATGTCAATCGATGATCTTATTTCTTTAATAGATGGTTTCTTTACACTTGTCTCTTCCTCTTCTTCTTCATCTGACGGATTGGGTACTGGAGATGGTGCAGCATTTTCCAAAATAGCTTCGTCTGTGAGATATTCCGTCACGCAAATGTCATCGTCAAAGTGTAAAAAATCTTCAGCAGATGCAATATCTTTAGTATCATCATTCGTACTTTTCTTAAATTCGTTAAATACAGCTCTATATCCCTCGAGTTCTAAATTTTCCCGTTGGATTTGAGCTCTTAAATCGGCTAATGGTATTAGGTCTTCATCAGCCCATTCAATATTTTCCACAAATCCGGCTTTTCGGAAACAATTTTTAATGGTGCGTTCAGTTACGTCAACAACCCAAGCAGACGAAATTGATCTAACTGCGTCAAGCAATGTAATGGTTGTTGAGGTGTTATCCTCTAACCTGTTTAAATATGTGCTTAGAATTCGCCGCCGAAAGTGAGTTTTCAAACTGTTGATTATACCCATGTCCATGGGTTGAAGCTCAGATGTGGCGTTTGGAGGAAAATATTCTAAATGAATAAATTTTAGCTTCGACTGAATCAATTTTGGGTGGGCAGGGCAGTTATCAACAAAAAGCACAACTTTTCTATTCTGACGACCGAACATTTTATCACTTTTCGTTAGAAAATCTTCCCATATTTCGCTGGTCATCCACGCCTTTTTATTTGAATAATATTCAACCCCAAGAGATTTAATGCCACGAAATGATCTAGGGTTTTTACTTTTTCCTATTATCAACAATTTTAATTTTTCACATCCTGTCATGTTGGACCCGACTAGGCAAGTTATCCGATTTTTGCTTTTTTTGCTACCGAAGCATTTATCTCCACGGAACGCAAATGTCTTATTAGGGAAGCATTGAAAAAACCACCCCGTCTCGTCACAATTAAATATATTTTTAGGGCTGTACTTTTTTATTATTTCGGGTAAAATGTGGAATTTTATTTTTATATATCATAAATATATATATTATATATATATATATATATATATATATATATATATATATATATATATATATATATATATATATATATATATACATATATATATATATATATATATATATATATATATATATATATATATATATATATATACATATATTTGATTGAATTTAAAAGTGGAATAAAGTCGACTTCGTCCGTCCGTCCATCCGTTCTGACATTTTTTTAAGCAATTTCATTGGTTGAAAATGACGTGTTTTTTGTTGTGAGATTTTGTCAAAATTTTATAGTAATCACCAAACATAATCGACAAAATTTTATGAAAAATTGATCACGAATAATGACAATGACTTAAATGATTTACCTAATTTACCTATAGATGGCAGCAAAATCGTTCTGCGCTTTTCCATGAAGCACGATATCGCAAAAAAAAAATAGTCCGAATGGACGAACAAACGGACGGACGGATGAAGGCAAGCATGAAACCGACTTAAGTCCCACATATGAGACATTCTAAATATGAATTTAAACAATTTAAATTTTTTTGTCATTTTGTAAAAAATTCACATTTATTCCGATAGTAGAAAAACATGAAATCTATAAATGTATTTTTTGGAGTTACATTAATCATCATACTTAAACTTTCCATGTGGGTTGCCAAAAATATAATATACATACGAAATTACGAGAGCTTTTCAAATCTAAAATAAAACCAAAGCATTCTAAATTAATCGAAGCAGGAATGTTCTAAATGAGCTTTATTTAGTGTAACAAAAAATACAAAAATCAACGTCAGTTTCATACAAAATGTATGAAAGGTAAGGCTTTACTATATAGTAAATATTTGAATGAAAAGTAGTTCAAATTTAACTTAGGTTATATTCAATTGAAAACAGAAATTTCAGTTTTGATCCTGAAACTGATCATTTTTCGATTTATTTTTCCATTTTCCTTTATTCATTAAATTAAAATATGATATTTTAATAACTTAAAATGTAAACAGAGACAGATACATAGTTAGGTTACGAGAACTATATTTTATTTTAAGTATGCTCACAAAGAGAATAAATCAAAATGGCACTTTACACCAAACAAATCAATTTCATTAAATGTTAAGTTGTATTGCGATTTGTGTTTTGCTTTCATATATAAAATCAACAACACCAATGCACAAAATCTCATACACACATTTAACTAGATTTAATGATAACATGCACACATGTATGATTTTAACATGAATGGCTTGCAAAATGTTTATACAACAGCAACGCTCGTAATGGCATTTCATCGAACTATCATTCAATATAAAAAAATATTCTCTCTCTCCCATTGTTATGACATTTAAGTCATTATGAAAATTGGTTTCGTATTTAATGCATAATTATGCAATTCAATATTATTTTTATGTTGATACAGCATAAATAAACCTTTTTTAATGATTCTCTATATTTCAAGATTCAGAATATAGTGTACTGTTGTGCTGTGATTGTGAATAAATGTGAAGCAAAATAGAAATTGTGATTTGGTTATTGTGTTCATTTTGAAGTGTAAACATTGAACAGCTGATAATATTATTTATTGACAACTGCATGTTGAAAATTTCTTTTAAACTGAATCATGTTTATAAATTCGGTTTTAGTTCATTTTTTCGAATACATAATTTCATTTAAATAAATTAATTATTAATTTTTTAAGTTTTCGCGTTCAATTATGTGTATTTTCGTCAATATTATTTTTCTAAATTTATTTAGAAATGAGTTTGACATTCGTCGTATAACCGATAGAGAATTAGAGCGAGGAAAATATATTTTAGAGGATATCGTTTATATTGAAATGAAAAGCACAAAATTTATAAAAATATAGATCAATTTATAATTATATTTGATCGTGATTTATTTTGATTTGAAAAAAATGATATATATTCACATCTAATTTCACCCTTTCTTAGTCATTTTATGAAATAAAATTTTAAAAGCTCTAAGTTGCAATAGTAAAAAACTTAAAATGAAATTTGTACGTTTCGTATGAGTTTCTTGACAAAACGTACATTATTGATACACTAAATAAAGCTCATTTCAAAAACTGAGTATTCATTCTGGCTTTATTATCCAGGGGGCTTTGATAAAACACAGTTTGCTTTGATTTTAATTCTATCTTTATTCATTAAATAATAACTGTTACTTGATTTATGTATACATAAAAAACAGTATCCATTGACAGTTACAGCTTTACCAAAGAACATTTTCAAAGAAATACAGACCTCCTCCACATGAAAAACATATTTTATATGCAGAGCAGACGTATGTATTTTGATCAAAATTACAGATTTCATGCGGCTAATGTTTTCTTACGATTTTTTTAACAGTACAAAAATACTGTTAATGAAAAATTTGAATGCATTTTTTAAAAATAAATATTAAGCCATTTGAATACATGATTGTTTTGTTTCTAATCCAATTGTCAAATGGCATTTCTTAAATGTTTCAGATCACTTAGTCAACCTCACTAGGTCATATGTATTTATATACGTTTATGTTTTTATTTTAAATAACCTATAAATCTGTTATATCTCATTTATCAAAAACTTCAATATTATAAAATTTAGAAAAAGTTTTGCCGATGTGAATATAAATTTTTTTATTTAAATTTAACGACTTATATTAAATTTAATTAGTATCGTTCTATATTTCAAAGTGGAAATATATGTTCTAATATATATATATATATATATATATATATATATATATATATATATATATATATATATATATATATATATATATATATATATATATATATATATATATATATATATATATATATATATATATATTATATATATATATATATATATATATATATATATATATATATATATATATATATATATATATATATATATATATATATATATATATATATAATAATATAGTGATTTGAATTAAGTTTTTTTATAACTATATATTAGCCGTGTTTCTCGACGCACAGTGATCCGGAACAGATCAAATTTTAAATACAAAGCAACAACAAGATGTGATCCAAAAATTTATTCGGATCACAAATATTGATCAGAAAATAAGTTTTTATTTGAAAATATAGGGGAACGAATATTTTTTTTAGAGGTAGGCTGTAATGAACGAACAACAAAAATTTGGCATCGAACGCACTCATTTAGTAAAGCTATCAGTTGGTTTGTTTGAAAAAGATTTAAAAGAGAATATAACAACAATTGAGTTGCATAGAGGATTAACTTAAAAGTTTTGAAATTTATACAATGCAACTGTTTTTGTAAAATCTTTTACGTCTTTATTTTCCATTTTGTTGACAAAACACTAGCGTTCATACTTGTATTATTTACTACTGACAGAATTACAGCTAGTGACAAAACAACTTGGATGATATTTCAAAACAGAAAATAATACAATTTTGAGTAGTACTATAGGAAAGTTTAATATAATTTTGAAAAGTACCTTTTGTCACAGCAGTACCAACCTCTCATCAATATTTTATAAATTTTTTATGTCGTTTCTTGGCACGAGAACTGATCTGGATCGGATCAAACGCCAAGAAACACGGTTATTGTTATTTTAAAAAGGTATGTTTTTCTAAAATTATATCTTTAAACAGATAAAATTATTAAAACACCTAGAAGTGAATACACATTCGGCTTAAAACTGAGAAATCATTTTCTCAAGTTTAACTATTGTGTTAACGTCGATGCGGTACTCGATACATGGCGTGAACATTTTTCTGACTTAATTTTCCACATGCATCAAAAGCTGTATTTGCATACCCTTAAATACAGACCGCGGAGATGTTCATTGAGGATCCATACTATGAGGAATTTACAATGATCATGCAGAGATTAAAGAAAAATCGTTCACCAGGGGTTGATTGCATTAATTCAGAGCTGATATTCGGAGAGCTATTTTTGTGGAACTGTCTTTTCGACCTTATTCGATTGGTATGGCGAAATGAAGTTATGCCTGATGAATGGAAAGTGGCCGCGTTATGCCCAATATTCTAAAAGGATGATCGCTTGAAGTACGAGGATTATCGCGGTATAGCTCTCCTTTGCACAGCATTTAAGTAACAGTTTTACATAATCTTGGGAAGAATTACTCCTTTGGGAGAGGATTCCGTCCAAATCGGCCAGTCACTGATCAAGTTTTTTTCGCTACGGACCATCCTTTCCAAGTACTACGAAACATCTCGCGATGTTCACCAGGTATTTCTATTTCTAGGTTCTCGATAAATCGAGAGAGGCTATGGTATGCGCTTGAATATTTAGGAATACCACAAAAATATGTACATCTGCGTAGTATGACAGTAACGCAGTCACAATACTGTGTCAAAGTTGAAAACAGGCTATCGAGAACTTTTGTAATCACTACTGGTGTTCGACAAGGAGATGCGCTGTCCCCGATACTTTTTAATCTTATGTTGGAATACATCCTTTGTAAAAGTGAAAAACCTAAAAACAAGATCTTATTCCGACAATCCAATCAACTTCTTGCGTATGCAGATAATATCTGTGTGAGTGGTTTAAATGGCAACGGAGTGAAAGAGATGATTAATCCACTTTCAACTTCCGTTGGTCTCAAAATCAACGACTTCAAACTAAAATATCTGATCTCTGGTTTTCGAGACCAAGACGCAAGTGATTTCAGTAGTGGTAACCACACGTTTGAAGGAGTAATGAGATTATCTTGGATCTCTCATTACTCACGATAAGAGTTTGGTAGAGGATATCAAGACTCGCCTTACCGCTGGCAATCGGGCCTTATATCTTCTACGTCCAGCGAGTACGCTGATTCGGTCACGTTTCGCATGCTGATTTGAAACGAATGATGCAGTGATCTTTGAGAGGAGAGCCGCCTTTCGGTCGGCGAAGAGGTCGCTGTCGGCGACGATGGCTCCACGGCGTAGAGAGCGATCTGGCATCTTCCAACTGTTTGCAACAGTATGAAAATTAGGCTCGTGATCGATACCGTTGGAGTCAGATTGTTAACGCGGTACGGGCCAACAATGGCCTGTAAAAACCGAACAAAAAGTAAAAAAATAAATAAAAATTTAGTTAATAGGCAATATTTAAAATTGATTTTTCGAATTACTTTAAAATTAACACTCGTCGCAATTAAACCATTTTAAACCTTTTTAAATTGCAAGGAAAAACTAGGCAGTTCTTGCTAGGAGGACAGCTAAACGCATTTGTAGACAGAAGAAGCGCGAATGGTGGAAGGCCAAGTTCTTAAGAGTACAACAACTCAGCAATGAGCACAATTCGCGTGGGTTTTTTAAAGGAATCACCGAATTGCACCATACCTTAAGATCTCGGTCAACTGCCATTCGGGACCAGGATGGAAATCTCTGTGTTAACGTCGATGCGGTACTCGATACATGGCGTGAACATTTTTCTGATCTACTTAATGTTCCACATGTATCACAAGCTGTATTTGAATACTCTCAAATACAGACCGCGGAGAATCGGAGATGTTCATTGAGGATCCATCCTATGAGGAATTCACAATGGCCATGCAGAGATTAAAGAAAAATCGTTCACCAGGGGTTGATTGCATTAATTCAGAGCTCTTAATATTCGGAGGGCTAACTTTGTGGAACTGTCTTTTCGACCTTATTCGATTGGTATGGCGAAATGAAGTTATGCCTGACGATTGGAAAGTGGCCGCGTTATGCCCAATATTCAAAAAAAATGATGATCGCTTGAAATGCGAGAATTATCGCGGTATAGCTCTCCTTTGCACAGCATATAAGTTACTGTCTTACAAAATCTTGGGAAGAATTACTCCTCTAGCGGAGGAAATTGTCGGTGACTACCAAGGAGGATTCCGTCCAAATCGGTCAGTCACTGATCAAGTTTTTTCGCTGCGGATGATTCTTTCCAAGTACTACGAAACATCTCGCGATGTTCACCAGGTATTCCTAGACTTCAAGCATGTCTATGACTCGATCAATCGAGAGAGGCTATGGTATGCGCTTGAATATTTAGGAATACCACAAAAATATGTACATCTGTGTAGTATGACAGTAACGCAGTCACAATGTTGAGAACAGGCTATCGAGTATTTTTGCAATTACTTCTGGTGTTCGACAAGGAGTTGCGCTGTCCCCGATACTTTTTAATCTCATGTTGGAATACATCCTTCGTAAAAGTGAAACACCTCAGGATAATATCTTATTCCGACAATCCAATCAACTTCTTGCGTATGCAGATGATATCTGTGTGATTGGATTAAATGGCAACGGAGTGAAAGAGATACTTGATCCACTGGAACAGTTTTCAGCTTCCGTTGGTCTCAAAATCAATGAGTTCAAAACCAAATATCTGATCTCTGGTTTTCGAGACCAAGAAGCAACTGATTTCAGTAGTGGAAACCACACGTTTGAAGGAGTAATTAGATTTAAGTATCTTGGATCTCTCATTACTCACGATAATAGTGTGGGAGAGGATATCAAGGTTCGCCTTGCCACTGGCAATCGGGCTTTGTATCCTCTACGTCCACTGCTGAAATCAAAATATCTTGCAAATACGGATAAGCTGAAGCTGTACAGAGTGTTGATCAGATATATGGCCCAAAACGCGACGTTGATGGCACATACCGAGTTCTATTCAATCACGAGATCAGGAATTTAATGCAAATTCCTGATATCGTGCATGAAATCAAAGGACAGCGAATACGCTGGCTCGGCCACGTTCTGCGTGCTGATCCGAAACGAATGATACAGCGATCTTTGAAGGGAGAACCACCTTTCCGTAGGCGAAGAGGTCGCTGTCGGCGACGATGGCTCCACGGCGTAGAGAGCGATCTGGCATCTTCCAACTGCTTACAACAGTATGAAGAGCTGGCTCGTGATCGAAACTGTTGGAGCCAGATTGTTGACACTTTACGGGTCAATAAAAACCGATAAAAAAAAAACCTTGTTTAGATATCCAAATTTTTGAGAAATTTATTACGTCTAAATACAATAATACTATACAGGAACATGCATATGGATATGGATCATATATAGTTATTACCAAAAAGTAAAATTCATAGATATCTCCATAGTTATAATATTTATATTCACAATCTAGTGCTGCCAGCAATATTATTCGACAAAACTTAACTCTAATATTTATAACAGATCCGCCAGATTTTCACAATGTAAAAAATTTAGAACGCTACAAAGTTACACTTGTCGATAATATATTTAATAAAAATATCAATATATTCATTTAAAAAGTTTAAACTGTTCTCGGTAAATTAAAATCGAATGTTTTAGAAAAATGGTCAAGTTACTACAGATTTTGATTCAGACGGTGTTACAATGTGTAAGTTTAAAATATTTCCGAATTCGAAATTTAGAGTTTAGAATTTATAAAAATTTTATGAACACGAGTAAAGTAAAAATCTACATAAAAATAAATATATTGTCACTTAAAAAAAAAAAAGTTTAATTATCAAAAAAATTTTTAAAAAACCGTTTGTTTTAATAAGTATGTAAGTGACAAAAGATAAAAGCACATAAATAAAAAATTGGAAAACCATTTAAACTGAGAAAGTAAAAATCCTTGGATTAATCGTTGTTTGCATTTTTAAAGTGGAGAAAATGAGCTCACCAAAATTTTAGATTTAATGAACTTTATTATAATATATAAATAAAAAAATTGAATTTTATTATTTTATTTATAATAGGATTTTCGGTCCCGACTCAACATAAATATTTGAAAATATTTATCTCCGGTTCAGAAGGTTGTGGTTCCTTTTTTGCAAAAGCAATATTTTAACTTCTCACTAAATTTTATTTTAATTAATTATTTAAAATTTATTGTTGATATTATATTTGAAATGTATACATGATTATAAATACAACTTTTAATATAAACTACAAAAAATAAGTTAAACGTCAAAATAAAAGTATTACCACCATACAAGAAACTGCGATAGAACTACAATAAGACCTGTAATAATTTTTATAATGTATCGTCGGTTAATTTTTTTATAATGTCTCATATAGAATCGTCGACCTCAAAATTCGAAAATAAAGATTAATTTGTTGAAATTTATATTTAGAATTCCTCGTGTGTGTGACTTATTCCACTTTTAAATTCAATCAAATAAAAATTTGATATTTGAATTCAAAATACTCTTTATATTGGAACTATTTATTTCTTTATATATCATAAATATATTTCGGCAATCAAGTTGCCATCTTTAGTATTTATTATGAACTAAAAAACTTGGTTTAGTTTTTTAGTTCATAATAAATATTAAAGATGGCAACTTGATTGCCAAAATATATTTATGATATATAAAAAAATAAATCCACTATTTAATGAATTAAAATATCGAAAAAAAATATTTTTATTTGATTGAAAGATTAATTCTTACTCTTGGATTTTCTTTTATTTATTGTTCATAAACTCGGCCCTAAATATATTTAAATATCCTTGCCAATACAATCTTGACTACTCATATAATTTTAATTAAAGCGTGTAGCTTACTGTAAATTTGAAGTAATTATAAAATCCGAGTTGTTCCTTGTTATCTAGTAATCCACTAAGCCGGTTTCGATGTGATGATGATGACGTCATTTAATGACAACCTTGTGCGATTCGTTTATATACATTTAGTTGTGACGCAACAGTACAAGTGAATTACAAGTACTTTACTCGAAATATCGAATTTATTGATTGCGTGTGGCGTTAGGTAATTTGTGATTTATTTGAGTTGCTCTGGACGCCACATTACTTCCCCGAAAGTGAATTCCCACCCTCGTTTGATTATGATTATTATGCCGCAATGCGTTGGGGTGCCTTAATTCGCCCGCTGAAAGATTAGGAGACGAACTTCCTGGATATATCTGTGCCTGGTTTTTTTATTTTAAGTGATTTTTTTATTTTAAGTTTAAATCGTTCTATCATATTTTTCAAACGATTTTTTTTCGTCTGGTTTCTATTTTATTTCTTCTGGTTTCTTAATATAATATAAAATAAAAATATGTTAAATAAAAATCAAGAAAGGTGAAGATTAATTATGTCATTCGAAGAAAAATTAGTAGGATCAGTTTATCAATATTCAGTTTTACATGAATTATCAAATCTGAACTATCAGAGAACGGATATTAAAGATAAAATTTGGCGTGATATCTCTATGAACCTCCAATCAAAAAGAAAATTATTTCATTATATATTAAAATAAATGTATGTACGAGTACATATATATACTCGTATCTATAAGTAATTTTATCAAACGTTTTTAAAAAGTATTGGCAAAACCCGATCGAAGAGCTTACGGTACACTTATAGGAAAGCATGCCGTACCGAACCATCCGGTCACCCTGCGATTGGCTCAGAAGTAAGGGGAATAAAATGGGAATTATCAGCTCATGAGCTTTCTGAATACTGTAGACAATCAAAGCCAGTAACCATCTTTAAAAGTAAGTTAAATGTTTGACTATATTTACATTTTTTACAGCAGTGGTAAATTTTGATAACCATCAAAGTACAAATAACAGTAATTACGATGACAATTCCTTTGATTTTGAGCATATCGAACAGAAAAGACTACTTATACTTTAGAAATAGATACTTTAGCTACCACTTCCACCACGATACTATTTCAATCACTAGCTCTAAAAATTGAAAACACCAACTTGCTATCAGTTGTGTTGGATGAGATAGAGATAGAAATTACAAATTTAGTTTATAAAATATTACGGGACCACAAACGAAATTCGTAATTTTTTGATTATTTTTAGTGCATTTGAATTAATTTTAATTTTTGTGATGAAATATGGTTACATTTTACTGATATTCCAGGATCATCTTTTTTATTAATTCAGAAGATAATTTTCTGAATCAATAAAAAAATATGCAACAAAATAATAGTAGCCGGCACAACTTTTTGAGAAATTTTTGGATGCATATTAATTGTAGTTCCTAATATGCGCTACTTTTTTGCTTAAATACCGAAAGTGTTTTCGATAAAGATTCTAGCACGTGATTACTTGTTATTAAACATTTGCTTATCTTCTGAAAGGCACCTTCCAGAATAGGATCGCATTAGATTTTCTTCAACGGAAATGCAGGATAACCCACAGAAATGAAATTTATTGAATACTCGTATTTCGATTTTCTATTAGTAACTCGCTATGACTTTATGTTAAATCTTATTCCAACTCTTTATTAAAAAAATAAAATCATATTGTATCTTTTTTAAAAAAAATATTATAATACATTTTTATTTCAATTTAAGAAATATGATAAATAATAAAATTCGTACAAGTAGAATGTTGATCGATATAATAGTTTTACAAAGGTTTAAATTTCTACATGAGAAATGTTAAAACAAAACTATTTGGGTTTATTTAGTACTATCGTAAAATCTACAGTATATATATTTATTAGTGAAGATAAAATAAACAAAATCCAACTAAAAAATAGTTAACAAAGTAATAATAGTTCAATCACTTTCATAGATGATAAATAAAAACATAAAGATCATAATTAATAGTTCATTCATAGTATATCACAATAAATCAAGTCGTAGATAGTGAAAATACGAGTGTAAAAACAACTAATGTTAATCGAATTTTAAACAACAAACTTTTTTTCAAATTTTATAATAGCCTACGTTTATAATAACCTTCAATTTCTAAACTTATACAGTTATAGTCCTTATCTGCAAACTTAATTTATTGCTTTTGGCATCTGGTATTAGTACACAACTTCGGTGAAATAAGGATGACAAACTATTTGGGTTTGATTCA
>OZ010736.1:77677154-77799654 GCA_963932295.1 Tipula lateralis | reverse complement strand
ATATATATATATATATATATATATATATATATATATATATATATATATATATATATATATATATATATATATATATATATATATATATATATATATATATATATATATATATATAAATATATATATATATATGTATATATATATATATATATATATATATATATATATATATATATATATATATATATATATATATTTATATATATACGGTGTCATGAATTTGACTGACACGAATGGTACAGTTGGATTACTTGATCAAAGTGAAGATGACTTTATTTTTACCAATTCGCACTGTAAAGCCCCCCTTTCAAATTATAAGCGTTTGAACCTGCGCCTTCCAATGAAGTACGAGTAACTTGTATTAAAATTAAATCAATATTTCGTTAAATAATTATTGGTTTTTCGCAAGGCTCATATTCAAAAAATTGAAAAGTTAAAAATTACCAACAAATAATTTTTAATACAATCTTTTCAATCAGTTGGAAAATAATGATTTGTTTGAAATTGTGAACGATATTTCATTTCTTGTTTATTACAAATTTAATAATGGTTAAACTACAAACTGTCACAAATGTCTAGGCTCGAAAATAAAAGTAAAGATGAAGAATTCTAAAAAGAATACTTATTACAAAAAACATAGTATTTATATAGATTCGGTTGCTCAAGTTTTTACATTCCATAAATCAAAGCATTAATTTAGAACAAAAAACCATTTAGATTATATGTGTCAAAATTGTGTTTATCAAATTATAAATTTTGTAAACTATACATTGGCAAAAACTTAATGTATTAGAATGTTGTTAAAGAATATTTTGTATTAAAAATCATTTACTATTTATGTTTGATTAAGTCGACAAAAAATGAATTAAATTGCAAACTACATTGCTTGTTTGTGAAAAAGTTTAATACGATTTTTTTTATTAAAGTTAACTTGTTCAATATTCGATTAGAAATGAATATGGTATCAAACTCGGTGTTACTATGTGAAGTTAGGTAAGAAATTAATAAGCTAGCACGAATATTGTGCGTTTGTGAACATGTAAATTTTTACTAAACGAATAATGTGTGATGTGATCGATTTGTATGCATTGATATTCATATACATTGATATTCATATACATTGATATTCATATAAATTGATATTCATAATATACCATAATATAGTAAATTTTTATCAAAAAAAGAAAGTTAAAGTTGAATTTTACAATAAATAATAATACAAAGAATTTTAGTTCAATGCAAACAAGTTACAACCATTTCAATGAATGAACGCAATCACTTGACTACCAAAGCAAATTTTATCATAACAGGTAAAAAGTTATACAGTTTCATGGTCAATTTATATAATCACTCAGTAGACCAATCGTATATGTTTTTGGTATTTGTCTTTAATAATGACAGTGATTGCATCATTATTGTATTTAAAGTTTTGTTGCAAAATTTATCATTTTATTTTCGCAAAATATTCGTTTATTCTAATAAGAGGACGTGGAAATGCAAATTAACATACAGTAAAAATGCGATAGTGTCATCTACTTTTTTAAATGTAGTCACATGTTTCTTTAAAATTTATTAAATCGACTAGAAAAACCATTACCAATGGATTAACATATGAACTTGAATATAATTTAGACTTACAATTTGAACTAAACGATTTATTTAAAAATGTTGACATTTTTAAGAAAATACATTTACTATGTTTTAAATAATTACTGATATTAAAAATGTTCGTGATAATTTATATTGACCATCGTTATTAATTTACAACTTTAAAAAGATACAGAATAAATATTACATTAGGGAGAGATTAAAAACTTAGTAACTTTTAATCTGCTGATCGATCATAATTAGATGATGGAATGTTGTTAGTTCTACCGTTCTACACTTCAGATTTAGCTACTACCTCAATTAATACATTATACAGTACATTTAATTATACAATATAATGCTAAACGATTGATAATATATTTATTGATTAAATTTTTCATTATTAGCGAAAGTTAAGTATTGTTCTTACAACAATAATTTATGACGGATTGTATCAATTTCTTGGATTATTTCGAACTGAATTATATTAAATTTAATATTTAAAATATAAATTTTAATTATAAATAAGGTTATATTTAATGACAATATATTCATGGCCACACATTGAAATAAAAATGCAACAATATAAAATACATTTTTAATAGTTCTTACTTTCTTTTTTAGTTCTTACTGTGAGAAAAACTTTGTTTGAATATTATATCTTTCAACAACTTACTGGGGTGACATTTAAAATAGTCGAAATTATCAATTTGTATTTAATTAAATATTATTATTTAAATCTGAATATAAAGGTCAAATATTCCGACTAAGGTTGTTAGATATCAAATGTGTTTAGCTACAATTTTTCAAGGACCAAAACATACACTTTCCCTCGTTTCAAAGTTTTAGCTTGTTCCTCAAAGTATGACATATTGTTCAATGCAAAATCGCAGATATGGTTTAATGTCAAATCGTGTTGAAACTACCTTTTTTAAATGCCACACTTCAATACAAATATATATATATATATATATATATATATATATATATATATATATATATATATATATATATATTATATATATATATATATATATATATATATATATATATATATATATATATATATATATATATATATATATATATATATATGTAGATATATACGTTATGTATGTATATTCGTACAAGTTGAAAACGATATATTTATGTTTTTATGATAATATAATAGTGATATTTAAATAAATCTAATAAGGAAGTAACATTCTATAAATTTAAAATTGAATAAAAGTAATTGTATTTGAAAGAAACTTTCATTCGATACATCATCTTATATCCATATTAATAGCACCAAGCAGAGGCAAACAAACATACAAAACTGATGTTTTCTTTAAAATTGTTGATAGATTTATTATCTAAATTATTGATGTGTTAGTGTGTATTGGATATAAAATGAACTTTAATATTTTTGAAAAGTTAAGGTTATTAGGAAAGTTCTTATTTGTCGCGTAGAAATTTTAATGTTTTATTATAACCTTCAATTCAACAAGCAAATGAAATACCAAAGTACATTTAATTCATATACATAATCAAAGATTAAAAAAATTTTCTGATTACATAAATAAAACATTTCTCTTTTTATTGAGTAAGTAAATATTTAATTTGGAATCGTAAAATTATCAATTTTTATCACGAATATAAAATCAGAATGTTTTAGGAATTCATAATTTATAATATTGTAAAAAATTAAAACTCACATTGTAATTGATTTCATGATTGTAAAGAAATGTCTTCCCTAAGAAAAATTTAGTGTATAAAACTATGTGTATGTATGCAAATCACAAAAGCACTTAAATAGTATATAATATAAACACCAAAGCACTATATTTTGTTATATAATGAAACTTTTTTACTTCGATTGAGAATACCGCGAAAATAGATTTATTTTAAGTAATTAACTTTACTAATCAAATTAAATTTCTAAATTGGAAATGTACAATAAAAATTTGTTAAAAATGAACACAAAATCTTTTGATACACACGTAATTGTATCAACAATTAAATAAATTCACCTTCACTAGACCAAGTAAAGTCGACAAATGATTTTTTAAATTTAACAAATTAAAATCTAAACACAAAAAAAAATTAATAATAAATAAATTAAAACGAGTTACAAAAATTATAAGAAAAAACTGAACAACCTCTAAAAGAAGTAAAAAAAAAATATTTTTACAATCGAATTTCTTGCGATGTGGTGAAAGGTGATTTTTTGTTTTCTTAAGTTTATAACTCAATACAAAAACGGTTGTACCATGCATGCTATACATATTTGTATATCAACATACGCGTCATACCCATGTTTTTATTATAATTATGATTACCACTGTTTTTTCATCGTTTATTATTTTGAACTAAGTAATGATATAGTATTGGTATGAATGTGTCCATTTGTTAAACATGGATGGCAGATATATTTTTGGCTCTTATTATACTCTTCATATTTAAAAAAAAATATGTATGCATTTTTTATATATTTTGGTCAAATATTTAACATCTTGGCTTACGGTGGTAGATACTACAAACGGGTGAAATATTTTATTCAATGTCATAAAATACGTCTTATGCGAATATACGTTTTCTGAATGTATGAATCCACGAAATTGTGCCGTATCGATGCACAATGATATTGATTAAAACACGGATTGTTATTGATTTCATTATTTTAATGGTGGCGTTCACAGTTCAATTAAAACTAAGCTTAATAATAATGTGTGTGTTTTTAAAATTTACTGATTTGAACATGAACATACTCAAATTACGTATTATACTTTTCAGCTCTACGAAAAAATGTGTGGTTTATATTCAATTAGAATACCTGACGTATTTGTATTAGTGTACATAATTTATATAAAATAAATATGTAAAGATATTCCAGAAATAAAACAAAACAGAACTCATATTAAAACTGGTTAGTTTGTTAACAATAATTTAAAAGACCCCACTCGAGATAAGCTTTATAAATTATAATTATAATAAATATTTTATTTATATGAAATTGTTCTTTTTTCGAGGTGCGCATGCAGGACCAACTAAAAACGAATAGACCGAGAATTTAAAATGAAACTTGTTGATATAAGTTTCATCATATTGCCTCGGAGTATCTACCTTACCATCTTAACGCTAGACCTTAAAATACAAGTTGGATCATAGCACCGTGCGAAAACCATAGTTTTAATTTTTTTTAAAAGCACGGTTTTAATTTGTTTTTAAATTTTGTTTTTTTTGTCAGTTTTTGATTTTGGTTTACATTTGGATATGACAACAATTTTTTTTATGTTATTTCGAGTTCGTGTCAAACATGTTACGATTTAACATACAGATGAAATACTCGTAGGCAACCATAAAAATATTATAAAAAATATATATGGTTCTTATAGATTATCACGATATTAGCCAGGGCTGGTTTTAGGAAGCAATCAAATCAGGCTGAATCGGTAAACTGACGATTCGGATTCCTCCAGGACTTCAATTGTTTTTAAATAATTGTGGTGATAATAATTGTGAAATAATTAATTGTGAATTATTGTGAATTTTTGTTGTGAAATAAATTAAGTGTACAAATAATGATAGTACTTGAGTTTTATATTCACAATTCAGTGATCGGTCCGGAAAATAATCATCATCAGTTGCCGGAGGGATCAGGAGAATTCGACATGAAACAATGGGACAGGGCGGCTATGTAACAAATGCAACTTTAAACTCATCAAACGATCAGCGAACAAATGATGAAAGAACAAATGGTTACTGGCCAATAAAGAATGAAGGAGCAAATACGAACCAATCAGGAAAAGTTATTGACCGAACAAGTGAGATTGTTGGCTGAACAGGAGACTATGAGAACCGAACCACGATAAGATCGAGATTTAGTTCTAGAAAGATTTGATCAGCAAGATGCCAATGAGAAATTTCGAAAGCGTTACATTGAACACAAAAGTTGACCATCAAAATTAAAAGTGGCTGATCAACGATTTACGAAGATCGAAAAAAGTTGATGGATTTTAAAACGCGGCCAACCAACGCAATCAAATTAAAACCACCAAGTTCGACGGAACGACACCATTTAAAATCTTCAAACACCAGTTTGAAATAGCGGCTACAAAGAAAGGTTGGTGTGAAGAAGATTGGGTGGCAGCAATAACAGTGATGTTAAAAGAAAGTGCTGCAGAGTTAATACAGATCGTGCCGGAGTGTGAACTCGAGAAATACGACAAAGTTATGTTGGCATTGGAGTCAACATTATTTTGTCATAGTCCTCGCGTTCTAGGAGATCCGGATACGAAACTTGCGTATCTCCAAAATCATCATTTGCAGAAACCTTCTCATGTGCACTAGAAACGAGACTGTAAACAACATCATTAAACCTGCAGTCAATTTACGTCATACGGAATTGGAACTAGTAATCGGTCACTAACCAGGGAATAATACAAGATAACACAAGCGGCATTCATACAGCTGAAGGTAAGATCTCCGCACCCATGAAAATCCAAAGAATTCATCACTCTGAACAGCGGAACGGGAACTCGGATCATAACAGAACCAGTTAAATGAATACGACTTACAACAAGATCAGACACTTATTGAATATACTGAGAGTCAGTATATCTATAGATAATCCATCAGTATCAAAAGAATATAAAGATCATAGCAATGACCATGAGCAGATCGAACAACTCGATGATATTCATTTTTGGGCCTAACACACTCTTCGCTCCCCTATATAGAGCACACAGCGAAGAGTGAGAAAATTTATAAATTTTTAATAGATACCGGGTCTAATAAAAATTATATCCAAAATCAACTTGTTCGAAATCCCATCCCAAATGAGAAACCCTTTACGGCCAACTCAGTAACGGGTAGTCTTAGAATCACACACCATGCGTTATTAAACCTATTCGGTAAAAAATGCCCCTTCTATTTTTCAACACGCTCTGGATGATATCCTCCGAGAACACATTGGAAAACGTTGTTACATCTACATAGACGATATAGTCATATTCGGCAAAACTGAAAAAGAACACTTTAGGAACATGCAGATAATCTTCAAAGTTCTGGAGGATGCCAATATGAATATTCAGCTCGACAAATGCGAATTTCTGCAAGACAAGGTTGAATTCTTAGGATTCGTCATCTCCAAGGATACGTAATAAAACCAAATCATAAGAAGATAAAAGCAATAACAGATTTTCCGATACCTCATACTCTGAAAGAACTCAGATCCTTCTTGGGAATGTCCGGATTCTACCGACGATTTATTCAAGATTATGCGAAACTCACGAAGCCCCTGACTTCGCTTTTAAGAAGGGAAAACGGACATGTGTCCAAAATTCTCTCCAAAAATAAGAAGGTAAATCTCACCGACAAAGAAATAATTGCTTTCAACAATAGGCGCTGTACTGTCATAAGAGGGAAGGCTAATCACATTTATATCAAAAACATTAGATAGAACTGAAGAAAATTATGCGGCTAATGAGAAAGAAATGTTAGCCATAATATGTGCCTTCACTTCTTTGAGGAATTTTCTTTAAGGATCCAAAAAGGTAAGGATCTTCACCGATCATTAACCTTTGACGTATGCCCTCAGTCATAACAACCATAACTCTAAGATGAAACGTTGGAAAGCCATCTTAGAAGAATTCAACTATGAGCTAAATTACCAACCGGGTAGAAGCAATCGAGTAGCGGATGCGCTATCCAGAATTCCAATCAACTCCGGTGTAAATGCGATGTCGTCTACACAACACAGCGACAGAGTTCCTCATATGATCTTATTCCCACGGTCGAAAACACGGTTAACGTATTTAGAAACCAACTGATTTTAAACATAGTCGACGAAAATTCTTACCAATTAGTCAACCCTTATCTAATTATCAAAGACATATTATTACACAACCAAATTTCACCAATTCAAATATTATTAATCTGTTCAAACGATACCTCAATCCACACACGATTAACGGACTGAAGACAACAGAATCAATAATGGGAAAAATTCAAGAGATATATCGTATACACTTTAGAGATTATCTATAAAATTCGGTTTACTCGAAGGGTGGTGCAGGATATTACAGACGAAAATCAACAAGAGGAATTGATAGTATCTGTTCAACAACGAGCACATCGTAATGCGGAAGAGAACCGAAATAAAATAATTGAAAACTACTATAATACTTTCCGAGGTTGAGTAGGAAAATTAGGGTAATAGTGTAAACGATGCACTACCTGTCAGGAAAATAACTACGATAGACATCCCAATAAACCAGTTCTTAACCCTACACCTATCCCACGCTACCCTGGACACATTCTTCATCTGGACATTTACTCAACCGAACACAAAATAGTACTAACAGCCATCGACAAACCTAGCAAACTCGCATTTTGTAAACCAATAAAATCTAGAGCTATAGAGGACATTAGGCAACCACTTAGGCATGTATTGTTCTTCTTTAGCGTACCAGAAATCGCGGCAGTGAAAGGTCCCTTGATTCAAGCTCCATCACGTCCATGATGGAGGATTGATTAAACATTAGTATCTTTAGAACACCCCCTTACAAAAGTGAGGTTAATAGCCAAGTAGAAAGGTTCTACTCTACGCTTTCAGAAATCATGAGATGTCTAAGAGGCCGACGGAAGGAAAAGAACTTTCGAGGAATTACTCGAAAGGTCGGTAAATGAATATAATCATTCAATCCATTCGACATCAGGAAAACGGTCAGTCGAAGTGTACTTTGGTAGAACACCCAATGCCTCTCCCGAACAACTAGAACAGATCAGACTTAGTAATATAGAGAAATTAAAACAAAAACAGATAAAGGACTTAGAACATCATAACAAAAAACGCAAACCAGTTGAAACTTATCAGCCGGGTCAGGTAATTTTCGTAAAGCAGAACAAAAGATTATGATCGAAACTAACGGTTCAATACAAACCCCCAAACGGTAACAGAAAATAAGAATACGACAGATTAACAAAATTCGGAAAAGGGGTTCATAAAAGTAATATAAAATCGTAAAAGCATTCTTTAATTTTAGTTGTGCCTTAGGCAGCATCTTTGCAGAAATTCAAATCCTTGACTACACGAACTCGCAGGTCATATCAATTAGCACTGGTAAAGCAAAAATACAGGACGGGAACTTTAAATTAATCCACATTATAGAATTAGACAAGCATCAATTTTTTTTGGATAGATGAGATCAACACTGGACAAAGAATTCACAGACGACCACTCATTACATCCGTACCTCAAACCAAAATTATTGAGTTACAAACACTAATAGACCGTCTCAGAACGAATAGAATCGAACGATTTTGGAACTTTGTTGGCAGCGCATGGATAGCAGGAAATCCCGACCATGACGTTTTTGAGGTTATTAAAGATAAAATGAATAATGTACTAGAAAATAACAATAAGCAGGTTGTTGTGTTTCTCCAAAAGAAACCAAAACATCTGGCAAAAAGAATATATTAATAAACATATCGCCACCTTCCTCAATAATTTTATATTTACGAGTTTTATAATATAGTAATAAACACAAATACATATCTAAACTTTATCATAAACAAATGCATTGGCATTCCTCAAATGAAAATCTTTGTTTAAATTTGTTAAAATTAACCAGACATTTCTAATCATTATTTTGTAGTTATTATAACAAAGTAATAAAACATACATTAGCAAGAATATATTTTACATACCGATATCATAAACAAATACTTTGACATTTCTAAATCAATTTCTTAAAATTAACCAGACATGTTTTAATCCTTATTTCATTCTTTTTATAGTAATCATAAAACAGTAATAAAACATACATTATGCAAGAATATATTTTACATACCGATATCATAAACAAATGCATTGACATTTCTAAATTTGTTTCTTAAAATTAACCAGACATTTTTTATTCTTTTTATAGTTATTATAACATAGTAATAAACACTTACACTAAGAATCCTATTTTTAAAATAAAAGATATAAACAAACGAGTTGACACTTTTACAACTCCTTGTGTTAAATTGTTTCACACATTTTTTAACCCTTTTTTAACTTAAAAGAAAAGTAAACAAACATTAGTGTTTACGAGTAACACACTCATTATTTTACAACATCAATAGCTGATAATAATATTTTTATAACACTGTTGGTAAATCAAAAAGAAAGAGACAAAACATAAAATTTAGTATATAAGACAAAATTTAGATATAAGAAAAGGAGTTGGTATCACAGTCAGTTGTATTAGCAGTTGTATATTGAAATCAGTTGTAATTCAAGAAGAATCCAGAGTCTACCTAAATATAAAATTTGAAATTCAACGAAAACAAAATCTTTATATCGTAAAAGAGATTCAACAATAATTGGTAAGTATTATAATAATATTAAAAGATAACAAAGCTCAGGGAATTAATGCATAACGTTCCCTTAAATACCTAAATCAAAGGGAGAGCTTTGTATCATAACACAATAAAAGAAAACTATACTTACTAACAAAAGCTATTTAATAGCTAATCTAAATCTTAATCGTTTTTGTAAAACATTCAACAATACACTTTTTCTATACCATTCACTTTATAAACAAAATCTTCTCTCGGTAAACAAAAAATATCTTATAAAACATTTCAATCAAACATTTTCAATCATAAATCAAATCCCATGAAAACCCTTTAATATTCATGCCGATTATACAACTCGCCGGATTGCTGCGGCGGGAATTGAATTCAATTTTGAAGTTTTTCGCATTATAGAAAACGTCGGATGTAAAGTGAGCGAATGACGGTAATGCAGTGTGTAAAAATGGTATTATAGAACTCGCAAGTGAAACGCTATCCATGTAAATTATGTCATTTGAAATCCGCATTAAATTGAATGCGAATTTCATACGATGAAAGTTTTAGTTGTAATTTTTTGCTGAAAGCCCAAATATAAATTAAATTAAATTAAATTTGTTAGATTTATTTAAAAAACTAATTTTACTTTTTTATTATTCGCTATATTTGTCGATATATTTTTTCTGACATGTTATGTAAATGATGGGCTACCCAAGAAGATATCTTCACTCGTTTTGCCAAACGTCTTTTGTGCGCTCGATGATGTTTCGACCAGCTCTTATTAAAGTGGGTTTTGGGTGTATTTATTAATATTTCTAAATAATTACTGAAACTGTGGTTTGTACCATTTTAATAAAACAAGTTTGACCAACACCATTCTGATACCCGACTTCCTTAATCGTAAAGTAGCTGCCAATTTAAATTCCCGAGATAAATAGAAGATGATTTTACTACCTTTGGTAAATTGCTTTTCAGCTCTTTCAAAAGCAGTTTTTTGAGCCTTAACTTATTTATAAATTACTTTATTTAGAGTTAACTTGAATATTTCTAGACACCTTAAATTGGGTTTTCCACTTTATAAGGTAGATTTACACTATAGCCAATATCATCAAATAATTTTCTTTTCTTGAACGACTGTAGTTTGTCCATCTGATCTCCTCAAAACAGCTCATTCAAACAGATTTTGTACTGAGCGGAATATTTAAAGACCAATTTGGTTCGACTAGCCTCCTAAATTTATTCTATTAAGTATGCCTGTTTCAAGGATGTATCTAGCTTCTGTCTTTAGAATGTTGAGACCAGTGTTTCTATTACCGGTGAATGATGAGACGGTGATCGTAGAAATTAGTCGCTTGACCACCTGATACGTTGATTGAGACACAATGTACTTTCTGTGTGTTATCATTTGCGTCTTGGGCTCTAAAACCAGAGATCAGATATTTGGTTTTGGACTCGTTGATTTTGAGACCAACGAAAGCTGAACACTGTTCCCTAGTGGATCAAGTATCTCTTTCATTCCGCTCTTACTGGGTGTTAATAAAAAAAATACAATTAAAATATATTTCCATGCACATTTCTCACCGCTTTTCTACTGTGCAATATAAAATTCATATATAAAAATATTGACAGCTAGTGAAATCGCAGTTTCATTGCGGATCGGTAGTACAGGTTTCCGGCGGTTTCTATAATGCAAAAAAAATTAATTGCGAATCGAATGCGGATCGATTGAACTCCCGCCGCAGTAAATCCGGCGAGTTGTATAATCGGCATGATTATAAACTGCCATATATTTTATAAAACAAGGTGATTAGAAATCAATTGTACAATTAGAGGATTAATAATGTAACGGCCAATGAAATTACGAACGCGATACATAAAGAAAACAAACTAAACGATCATTTGGTATTAAGTATTCAGTATAAATTAAGATTATTGGAAATAGTCAACATTAAGTATGCAATTCATTGGGTCAAGGCGGGTATTATAAATTCACTCATTTTCTCAAATTCAGAAATCAATTTAGCAACTAATACCATAGAGAACGAAAATTGACCATATCACCCCAGAGAAAGCACTCGATTTCGCGAATATTAAGATTATTAGTAATAAAGCATGCTTGCACTGTATCGTTTACATCCCACTAACAACTCTGCTACTATATGAAAAATTATTGGTCAAACCAATTAAGAGAAATAATAAGTTTACGGAAATTAAATACGAAAATATTCATGCCGATTATACAACTCGCCGGATTGCTGCGGCGGGAGTTTAATTCGATTTTGAAGTTTTTCGTATTATTGAAAACGTCGGATGTAAAGTGAACGAATGACGGTAATGCAGTGTGTAAAATAGGTTTTATTGAATTCGCAAGTGAAACGCTATCCATGTAAATTATGTCATTTGAAATCCGCATTAAATTAAATGCGGATTTCATACGATGAAAGTTTTATTTGTGATTTTTTGCTGAAAGCCCAAATATAAATTAAATAAAATTAAATTTGTTAAATTTATTTAATAAATTAATTTTATTTTTGTATTATTCGATATATTTATCGATATATTTTTTCTGACATGTTATGTAAATGATGGGCTACACCAAGAAGATATCTTCACTCGTTTTGCCAAGCGTCTATTGTGCGCTTGATGATGTTTCGACCGGCTCTTATTAAAGTGGGTTTTGGGTGTATTTATTAATATTTCTAAATAATTACTGTAACTGTGGTTTGTATCATTTTAACAAAACAAGTTTGACCAACACCATTCATCTACCCGACTTCCTTAATCGTAAAGTAGCTGCAAATTTAGATTCCCGAGTTAAATAGAAGATGATTCTACTACCTTTGGTAAATTGCTTTTCAGCTCTTTCAAAAGCAGTTTTTTGAGTCTTAACATATAAATTAACTTATTTAGAGTAAACTTGAATATTTCTAGACACCTAAAAAATTTTATAAGGTAGATTTACACTGTAGCCAATATCATCAAATAATTTTCTTTTCTTGAACGACGGTAGCTTGTCCAGCTGATCTGCTCAAAACAGCTCATTCAAACAGATTTTGTACTGAGCGGAATATTTAAAGACCAATTTGGTTCGACTAGCCTCCTGAATTTATCCTATTAAGTATATGCTTGTTTGAAGGATGTATCTAACTTCTGTCTTTAGAATGTTGAGATCAGTGTTTCTATTATCGGTGAATGTTGAGACGGTGATCGTAGAAATTAGTCGCTTGACCACCTGATCGTTGATTGAGACACAATGTACTTTCTGTGAGTTATCATTTGCGTCTTGGTCTCTAAAACCAGAGATCAAATATTTGATTTTGGACTCGTTGATTTTGAGACCACCGAAAGCTGAACACTGTTCCCTATAGTGGATGAAGTAATCCTTTCATTCCGCTCTTACTGGGTTTAATAAAAAAAAATCAATTAAAATATATTTCCATGCACATTTCTAACCGCTTTTCTACTGTGCAAGATAAATTTTATATATAAAAATATTGACAGCTATTGAAATCGCAGTTTCATTGCGGATCGGTAGTACAGATTTCCGGCGGTTTCTATAATTCAAAAAAAATTAATTGCGAATCGAATGCGGATCGATTGAACTCCCGCCGCAGTAAATCCGGCGAGTTGTATAATCGGCATGATTATAAAAGGTCAGGGTAAAGTTTATAGTATAATGCAAGGCAAATAATAAGATACGAATCCTTAACACAACGAACATCGAAGAATCACCTAACCTTCACCCCTACTGCGAGTCAGAATGAAGATTTAAAAATGCGAAACACAACACCTAATGAGATAACATCGGAAATAGGCCCAGGTCAAAGCAGAAAATTCTACGAAACGCCATTTTTCTAACTGTTCGAATGAGGACGGACTCTCGAACATAAAGAGGGACGAGTTAACAAATCCTATAACTAGGTTCCCAAAAGAACATGGTGGCATCATATTACTCACGTTGCATCAACAAATGCAATACACTACACGCGCATCCGGCACTAGTGTCTATTCGGCACTTTGCTAGTTTTAGTTTTAAGATTTTATATTCTAAATAACTCAGTTTTAATTTGTCTGTAATAAAAATGAGTTGATAAAAATAAAGTAATGAAAGGTAAAAATATAGAATTAAATGAATATATGTATATATATATATATATATATATATATATATATATATATATATATATATATATATATATATATATATATATATATATATGTATATATATATATACCTATATATATATATATATATATATATATATATATATATATATATATATATATATATATATATATATATATTTATAATTATATATAATATATATATATATATATATATATATATATATATATATATATATATATATATATATATATATATATATATAATTATATATATATATATATTTTTTTTTTTTATTTTTTTATCGGTTTTTACAGGCCATTATTGACCCGTACCGTGTCAACAATCTGACTCCATCGGTTTCGATCACGAGCCAGCTCTTCAAACCGTTGTAGGCAGTTTTAAGATGCCAGATCGCTCTCTACGCCGTGGAGCCATCGTCGCCGACAGCGACCTCTTCGCCTACCGAAAGGCGGTTCTGCCCTTAAAAGTTCGCTGTATCATTCGGTTCGGATCAGCACGCAGAACGTGTCCGAGCCAGCGTACTCGCTGTCCTTTAATTTCATGCACGATATCAGGAATTTGCATTAAATGCCTGATCTCGTGATTGAAAAGAACTTGGTAAGTGCCATCGACGTCGCGTTTTGGACGATATATCACACGCATGATTCTTCTCTCGAATGTTAGAAGCCATCTTTCGTACTCATCCGTTAAGGTCCAACTCTCACCGCCATACATGACAACGGGTCTGATCAACACTCTGTACAGTTTCAGCTTATCCATATTTGCAAGATATTTTGATTTCAGCAGTGGACGTAGAGGATACAAATTGCCAGCGGCAAGGCGAATCTTGATATCCTCGCCCACACTGTTATCGTGAGTGATGAGAGATCCAAGATACTTGAATCTCATCACTCCTTCAAACGTGTGGTTTCCACTACTGAAATCAGTTGCGTCTTGGTCTCGAAAACCAGAGATCAGATATTTGGTTTTTGACTCGTTGATTTTGAGACCAACGGAAGCTGAAAACTGTTCCAGTGGATCAAGTATCTCTTTCACTCCGTTGCCATTTAATCCTATCACACAGATATCATCTGCATAAGCAAGAAGTTGATTGGATTGTGGGAATAAGATATTGTCCTGAGGTGTTTCACTTTTACGAAGGATGTATTCCAACATGAGATTAAAAAGTATCGGGGACAGCGCATCTCCTTGTCAAACACCGGAATTGATTACAAAAGTTCTCGATAGCCTGTTCTCAACTTTAACACAGCATTGTGACTGCGTTACTGTCATTTTAAAGAGATGTACATATTTTTGTGGTATTCCTAAATATTAAAGCGCATACCATAGCCTCTCTCGATCGATCGAGTCATAGGCTTGCTTGAAATCTAAGAATCATCCGTAGCGAAAAAACTTGATCAGTGACTGACCGATTTGGACGGAATCCTCCTTGGTAGTCACCGACAATTTTCTCCGCTAGAGGAGTAATTCTTCCCAAGATAATGTATGACAGTAACTTATATGCTGTGCAAAGAAGAGCATTCAAACACAGCTTGTGAAACATGTGGAACATTAAGTAAATCAGAAAAATGTTCACGCCATGTATCGAGTACCGCATCGACGTTAACACAGAGGTTTCCATCCTGGTCCCGAATGGCAGTTGACCGAGATCTTAAGGTATGGTGCAATTCGGTAATTCCTTTAAAGAAACCACGCGAATTGTGCTCATTGCTGAGTTGTTGTACTCTTAAGACCTTAGCGTTCCACCATTCTCGCTTCTTCACTCTACAAATTCTTTTAGCTGTCCTCCTAGCAAGAACTGCTTTGTTTTTCCTTGCGATTGTAAACCGAGTCTGCGCTTCATTATAGGCTATATTTCGTTGCTCAACAGCAAGACGACACTCCTCATCAAATTAATCATTTTTGGGCTTATTTTTCAATATACCGAGAGTGTCCTGGGCAGCATCGATAACCGAGGTTTTCAATACTTCCCAGACACTGTTCACATTATCAGATTGGTAATTGGATTGCATAATGCTATTGCTGACAAGATCTTGATATTTTCGTTGCGTTTCTTTATTTATCAGACCTTTACAGGAGAATCGCGTTGTATATTCTCCTGTCCTCCCTGACTTGTAGGAAAATTTCCATCGTAGCTTTGCAGCAACCATAAAATGGTCACTGCCTACGAATTTGGTTGACGACCGATACGATCTCACGTCTTGGACAACCCGAGCCCGCCCTTGTGAAATCAACACAGGGTCAATTTGGCTTCGGGATGTTTTACGTGGATGTGTCCATGTTTCTAAGTGGATGTTTTTATGAGGAAAGAATGTACTTGCTACTTTGAGATAGTGAGCGATCGCAAAGTACATCATTCTTTCCCCATTCTCGGTCGCAGTTTCGTGTCGGGAGTACGGACCTATATTGTTACATAAGTCGGACTGATTTCTGCCAGCTCTAGCATTTAAGTTACCAATCACCAATCTGACATCGTGCTCAGGTATAGAACCCATCAGGTTTTTCAGATTATTGTAAAATGAGTCTTTATCCTGGGATTGGCTTACATCAGTGGGCGCATGTATACAGACAATTGACAGGTTGGGTAATCTCATGTGCAAGCGAAGCTTCTACATTCGATTATCGACTGCTTGAAAGTCCAAGACAGCCTTTTTTACCTGTGGCCCTATGAGAAATCCAACCCCAAGATTTCCGAGGTGATCTCCACTGTGTAGGTATAACGTATAGCCTTGGGACACATGGTCTCTACTTTTAGGCCATTGAGTTTCTGGGAGAGCTACGTGTTCCAGCCGATACTCTTTCATGCATGTTATAAGGCCGTCCAACGCGCCAGGTTTTCTTAATGACTGTTCCACGTGCCGATCCTCAATCTCGTGTCCGGGTACTTAAGCGGGGGTTCGTTTTTTTTGTTGTTTTGGCGGTATCCGATTTTTTATTTTTCTTGATTTTTTTAACATTTTTACATTTTTTACGGATGCGGGTCGTCAGCCCAGCGATCCAACCAGATTTAGTCAGCTCCTACGACAAGCTCTGGATACTGTGGTGGTATTCTATGGGTCTCATGTTTCGTTCGTAATATTTACGAAACACGAATGCCCCCAACCACAGGGCTATATATATATATGTATATATATATATATATATATATATATATATATATATATATATATATATATATATATATATATATAAATAAATATATATATATATATATATTGATATATATATATATATATATATATATATATATATATATATATATATATATATATATATATATATATATATATATATATATATGTTTATATATACATATATATATATATATATATATATATATATATATATATATATATATATATATATATAAATATTATATATATATATATATATATATATATATATATATATAATATAGATTTTTACGGCTTTTACAGGCCATTGTTGGCCCATACCGTGTCAACAATCTAACACCATCGGTTTCGATCACGAACCAGCTCTTCATATTTTTGAAGAAGATGCCAAATAGCTCTCTACGCCGTGGAGCCATCGTCGCCGACAGCGATCTCTTCGCCTACCGAAAGGCGGCTCTCCCTTACAGGTTCGCTGTATCATTCGGTTTGGATCAGCACGCAGAACGTGACCGAGCCAGCGTACTCGCTGTCATTTGATTTCATACACAATATAAGGAATTTACATTAAATTCCTGATCTCGTGGTTGAAAGGAACTCGGTAAGTGCCATCATGTTTGCAGTTTAGGACATATATCTCACAAATGATTCTTCTCTCGAATGTAAGAAGCCATCTTTCGTACTCATCCGTCACGCTATATAAGATAGCAGAAAATTTTCAGCAGAAAAAATATTTATATTCGCCACCAGAGGCACTAATATCGCTAAAGAGAATATCTATCTGCTGTCATTTTTGTTTACCCTACAGAATTTTTCTGTAAATTTATTAATTTTCTTCAATATTTTAACTACAAAATTATTTCAGCCATTATTATATTATATAATTATTATAAACCATATTAATTTCATCTACAGTTTAACTACTGTAAGCTATGAATGAAGCGCCTATAATAAATATTTCAGTTTAATTTTCCAGAAGCAAAGTCATCTTATCCTCATACTTAAAGTTTTAGGATAATCGACCGAGTTTGAGCGCCTCCAGAATTTTTCAAAGTTTTGGTCCATACATAAAAATCAGTTTTTTCACTGTGAACTATGGATCGACCACCCTGTAACCAATATGCCATTATAATTTTCTAATAGCTCAGATGACCATACATCTGAATATGAAGTTTGAGGATAATTGACCGAGTTTGAGCGCCTCCAGAATTTTTCAAAGTTTTGGCCCATACAAAAAATAAGTTTTTTCACTGTGAGCTATGGATCGAGCCCCCTGTAACCAAAATGCCATTACGATTTTCCAATAGCTTAGGTGACCATACATCTGAATATGAAGTTGGCCCATACATAAAAATCAGTTTTTTCACTGTGAGCTATGGATGGATCACCCTGTAACCAATATGCCATTATGATTTTCCAATAGTTTAAGTGACCATACATCTGAATATGAAGATTGAGGATAACCGACCGAGTTTGAGCGCCTCCAGAATTTTTCAAAGTGGCGACGACGAAGAATAATACGCCAATTACTTGTTTTAAGATAATATATCTCCACAAAAGATATTTAATTTGAAGCACTTGTAGTTCTCGTTGTCGAAATGGTATATACAATATTAAAAACACAAAGCGATGAAGCTACCAATTAGCCAAAAAATTTATTATAAATTTATGATGTTTTATTTATTTATGTGTATCAAGTTTGGTTATAAATTTTATTAGTTTGCTCTATGACAATCTGAACTACAAAGATATCAAAAACCTTGATTACCTTAATTGACAATAAAACATGTCCTCTCGAAAACTCTCGACCACCATTAGACAAGTTTTAAAATTCAACTTTATCGAGAATACATTAAAATGTAATCAGGGTTTACAAACATTCTATAATTAATTTTATATAATTCAAGTATCTTAATACATAATTATGATTTAAATATAAATTAATATTATATAATAACTAGGCGTGACCATACCCGCGGCCTTAAAGTCTGTGAACTTTCTACAATTGACTTATTTTTGTTTAAAAATTACAAATATAATCGATAATAACATAATCGTCTAACATTGAAACTTAATGACATAAATGAACTATCGACGATTCTTCATCAGTTGTTAGAACACTAATTCGATTTACTGCTCTTTTTAGTAAAGATTGAGCTGTTTTAATTGTAACTACCCGTATCACGCCGTCCTTACCTGGATGCGTGTTGATAATCCGCCCGAGATTCCATTTCATAGGTGGCAAATTATCATCGTGAAGAAGCACCAACGCTCCAATTGAATATTTTTCTTGGCCCTTTTGCCATTTCTAACGTCGTTGTAATTCAGTTAAATACTCGACGTGCCAACATTTCCAGAAATACTGTAAATTTCGTTGAACTAATTGGAATCTTGATAGTCTGTTTGTGCGTAGATCAAGAAGAAAGGGTTCAGTCAACGCAGTTAAAGGTGATCCAACTATAAAATGACCTGGAGATAGGACAGTTAAGTCAGATGGATCACTGGAAATGGCGGTTAAAGGGCGAGAATTTAAACAAGCTTCGATCTGCGATATTAATGTGTTAAATTCTTCAAAGGTAAATAACGATGCTCCGACTACACGTTTCATATGATATTTTGTACTTTTAATGGCAGACTCCCACAATCCTCCAAAATGTGGGGATCGTGTGGAATTGTGTGCCACTCGATGTTATGCGAGGTACAGTATCGTATGATGTCATCGTTGAACTGTTGAGATAAAAATAATTTCTTCAAATCAGCAAGTTCAGAACGAGCTCCAATAAAATTAGTAGCGTTGTCCGAATAGATTTTGCTACACATTCCTCGTCGGGCACCGAAACGGCGAAGGCAGGCAAGAAATGATTCTGTCGTTAAATTCATAACTATCTCCAGATGGACTGCTTTGATGGTAAAACATATAACTAAACATATGTAACATTTAATATTTATCTTAGATTTAATAGATTGTTTGACTATGAAAGGACCGCAGAAGTCAATACCTACGGTAATGAAAGGTCAAACTGACCTTGTGACTCGGTCAGCCGGTAGATCACCCATAATTTGACTTCTGATATGAGGTCGAGGGTAAAAACATCGAATACAGCCATTAACTACTGTCCTACAGAGACTTCGAGTGATCCAATACAATAAACGAAGGTTATATAAAAGTGCTTGTGGTCCAGCATGGAGTAGTCGAATATGTTCATGCCGCACAATTAACTTGCTTAATACATGATTCCCTGGCAGTAATAAAGGATGTCTACGGTCGTATGATATTGGTGCATTCCCGAGTCGACCACCAACTCTTAACAGACCATCTGCATCTAGGAAAGGAGAAAGCGATCGTAATGAGCTTTTGTGGGGTATTGAATGGTTAGTTTTAAGACATTTTATGTGTTGTTCGAATTCATTTTGTTGGATTAGTTTTATCCATCGATGCAACGTTTTACTGGTTTCAATAGGTCGAAGATGAATCGAGGTGCATAATTCACGAGCAGATTTATTTGCAGCATTTTGATAAAATCGGAAAATGTAGGCTAAACCACGTAGCAAGGTGTTAAGTGATTGAAATCGAGTAAATATATCATGGGTACCGGGTTTTGTTTGACTATGCACTAGCATTGATGTTTTGCGCATATATCTTGTTGATCTAGACTAAGTTGTTGACTAGTTGATTAAGGTCACTCTTCTTCGCCTTGAAGTAAATATTTTGGACCATTCCACCACAATGTTGCATTTCGAAAGTCAGATGGCATTAAACCTCTGGAAACGTAGTCTGCAGGGTTCGACCGAGAGTTAACATAATACCAATTATTAGGCGAAGTGTAGTCTTGAATCTTGGCCACTCGGTTTGCCACAAACGTGGCATATTTATGTGGCACTGATTTAATCCAATGAAGTGTTATTTCAGAGTCAGACCATAGGTATATTTCATCGAATGATATATCCAAAATATTTAATAGCTTATTGGTCATTTCGGCCAACAACAATGCTGCGCAAAGCTCTAATCGAGGAATGGTCTGTTTTTTCAGAGGTCCTACTCGTGATTTGGCACATATTAACTTGACATGATGGTGATCTGAATTATCAGTCATTCGAATGTACATTACATATACAAACGCTCTTTCTGAAGCATCGCAATAACCGTGCAGTTCTATGCGTTTGACATCTGGCAATAAAATAGATCTTGGAACAGGTATTTTCTTTAAATCACTAAGCTCAGTTTTGAACTTGATCCATTTATTTGCAATTCTATCTGGAATGAGGTCATCCCAGCTTTTTGTTTGAAGAGTCCACAACTCCTGCATAAATAACTTTGCCGTTACGTTTATGGGTGCACATAATCCTAATGGGTCGAAGAGTTGACATATCTCAGACAACATATTTCGCTTTGAACAAAGTGTATGAATCGATAGTTTGTCCAATTGCGCTTCAAAATGATCAATATCTGTGTTCCGACCATCAGGCAATCAATGAGTGATAATTGTGACGACGTTTTCGAGGAGGCATTAAACACCACTCTGAGTTTGGTGGTTGTACTCTGATTTTTGAGTACATAATGATGTGGCATATAGTAGTTTTGGGATGCCATTGGATTGGAAACCTGCACCATATGACCTAAAGCAATGTACTCGGACTTGAACTCCATATATTTTTTTTTTTTTTTTATATTTCCTAGTTTTATTTTATTAATATGATACATACATAATGTTTAAAAAAAAAATTTTAATAATTATAAATAAATAAAACTAGTATAGTAACTCCAAATTTTAAAAAAATGTAGTGGGGCTACGATTCAGTACATCTAACCATTATTATTTTTAATTATTTGTTTTTAGTTTTAAAATATGTATAAAATAAGATGAACAATAAATAATTAAATAATATAACAAGATATTTAACAAAAGTGTAAGATAAATAATACAATAAATAATATAAATATAATAAATAATAAATAACAAGATAATACAATAAATTATATTTATATTTTTAATATTTTTATTTTGTTTCTGTCTTCTTCTTTTTATTCTTATTTTATTCCATTTTCTGACTAATTCCATTCTTATCAATAAACCAGGATAGCACGAAATAGATCAAATGAAATATTCACTGTCTCTTACCGTGAAAAGCCAAATTTTTAGTAATTTACAAAATTCCTTAAAATTATTCAAATAATATATAGAAGGATAATTTATTATATTTATTATATATTTATTATAAGAAGAATAATTAATAGAATGTGGGAGTTTATTAAACAAACTTGGAGCTGTAAAAGTAAAGAATTTTTTGTAATGCTCTTTGTAAGGGAATGGTACGTTCAACCTGATACTATTTCGAAAACCATACGTTTCTCTTCTTAAATTATTACCCATACGATTTCCACTCATCATATGATTGATATAACTCTTCGTTGACGCGAAGACGTTTTTACCTAATAATAAATCGATACGATCGGGTACATTAAAACATGGGTCTGCTAGTTTTACTTCGACGGGTAATGAACTAAATTTGAAGTCCAAATGCACAGTGGGAAGATGATTTGTAATTTTTGGAAGTACATAGAATTTTAGTTCGATACTATAATCAGACACACGCGATGAAATTGTAAGATAAATTTTGTGCTTAATACTTGACTCTTTACCACCAATGCCCGCAATAGTTTTAAGGTTGGATATTTTATTGCATTCAAAATATTGCACGCATCATTAGTTATAAAATTCATGTGAGGGCCACTATCAAGCAGAACTCTACATATCAATTGATGACCATTCGAAGTCAAAGTATTTACTAGTGCTGTACCAATGAGAATAATCTCTCGCGAAGGTAATGGTACTGACGAGTTCAATTAAACTGGCTCTAGAATGTTGTTTATTGACTGAGATGTGCTTGTACCTGATATATTGCAATCAACTGCAGATAAAATATCCCATTTAGACGCTGCTTCATGTTTCGATGCAGTTGAAGTTGGCACTGGTGGAATTCTTACAGATTTGTTCGATTGATAGCTTTTGAAGTGAAGACTGGTATGATGTTTTAGCGAATATATTTGGCATGGCGCTTGCATGCACTTGTTATGAATTATCAATGCTACACTGTAGCTTATTTTGAATTTATATTATATACTATTATATACTAAATTTTGTACTTTATATAATAAATCCATCTTTATGTATTAGTCATCTTCTTTAGGTAAAACATTATAACCGAAAACAATTACATATATAATTTTTGTAATGAAATTGTTAATCATGGACTATAAAAGAAGCTGTGTAGTTGACGATAGAGAGTTCTTCGTAGTCCGGCAGTCTAGTTAAAAATACTTATGTATAAAAATCAGATGTGTAATTCATAAATAAAGTTATTAAATAATAAACATAAAAATTATTTTAATTTTAATCATTTAACCAATAATCCACAAATTTCCACAATCTACAACAAATTTTGGTGACAGCGGTGGGATTACTCTAAGTAGTAACTCGTGTTGTGGAAATTTTATTGATTAAAACTAAATATTATACAACACATAAGAAAATATATCGATCCTTATATCGCGAACCGTAAAGTGGTATCTAAAATTTACATGAGTGTGGACAATATTTAGTGTTAAAAAACATATTAATATGTATATATATATATATAATATTGAATTTAAAAACAAAAAAATAAACATCATAAAGTGAAACTAGAAAGATACAAAGTGGATCAATAATTAAATTTCATATAAAAATCACAAATTCTTAATTACAATAACTTAAACGAAAAAGTGCTTAAATACAGTTCTATATCATAAAATAAACCAGTTCAATAATCGTCATATCATTGAGCATTGGAAAAGTATAATTATAACCTCGTGCTACAAATGAAAATGAAAAATGGCCGAACATATTATAATTGAAGGCAACGTGCTCTAAAACCACAATCCAATGAGGCATTTTCGAATAAATCATTTAGAAAGTTATCCCGTATAAGCAGATTCCGGTTAAACCAATTCAACGGAGATTATTAAACATCACGTATATACAACTAGTCATCATTCATCATTTTATTAACGTCAACCTATAGAACACAGTCAGGTGTGGATCTACCAATAAAAACGAAGATCATCGAGTAGCTGTAAAATCAAATGGTCTTATTATCATTAATAATCAAGGTTAGTTCATATTTCTTTAATATCTCAACTCAATTTTCAAATTTTACCGATTTCTTTTATTCATGAACTATAATTTACGGGAAAATTTTAATGTTGTGTGCGATTTAGTGACAAGTTGGTTCGAATTGTTTATCAATTATAAAATTTTAATTTACTTAAGTTATTATTATTCTATTCTTTGAATTCATTTTTCCTTCTTGATTTTGGTATTCATGTCACTTGAAAAACTGACCGATCAACCGGATTATCTATTTCTACGAACTCGAACCGTAAAGAAAATCAAAAGGCGATCAAGATCTCTTATTGCAGTTAAATGTGATAAATTAGACAACGTAAAATCCATTGATTTATCTAAAGTAGACCAATATTTAAAACTAACTTCTGACACAACAATGTCTCTTTTAAATATGGACGTTGCTCTCAAAATCATTCCAGATTTCGACGGTAGCTCTGATCGTCTCCATAAGTTTTTGTTATGTTGTGATATGATATACGACGAATTATTACACACTGAATACGAAAAATTTCTTAAAATAGTTAAAACAAAGTTATCCAATAAAGCATATGACATCGTTAAATACACTGACCATAGATCTTGGAAAGATTTGAAAGAAGAACTCAAAACCAAATTCCAATGTTCTAAATCTATAGAACAACTTCAAATCGAATTAATTAACATACGACAAATAAGAAATGAAAATGTATCATCATATGCAAGTAGAGTCGAGAAATTACTTGCGGAACTAAATGAAGTCTGCATAGACAGTGAAGGAACTGATGCGTCTAAAACCATTATTCATTTAAATTCGAAGACCACTTTGAAAGCTTTTCAAGAGGGTCTCACTGATCCTATCAAATTCATAATCAAAGCTTGTCGCTTCTCAACATTACAAGATGCTATAAACAAAGCTAGTGAGGAGGAACTTATTGTAAACACTCGCCATTCATTAACGATTGATCCTAACACAAAACTAAAATGTCAAATTTGTAAACGAATCGGACATTCCGCGGAGAAATGTTATAGCCGACATTCAAGTCAATCAAACTCAAATTATTTTAGCAGAACAACAACAAATCAGTTTACACCCAATAAATTTAATGATATGAGGCGACCGAATCCTGAAATCAAAGTAGCTCAGAAAACAATAGTCTGTGCTTATTGTAAAACACCTGGACATCATATTAGTGTATGCAGAAAGCGTCAATATGCAAATTCTTACAAAAATACCCAAGTAATAGAAGTGTCAAATGTTGATCAGCCTTCCACTTCGGGAAATGGGTTAGGGTCCGTTCCAGAACATCCAACAAGCACTCCAGTTCGGATCCAAGAAATAAAGGAGAGTGTTCATCGAAAAAATATGTAAATTTTGACCATCACGCAAATGAAACAATGAATTCTTGTTATGTATTTGATTCTGACTTAGATCTTTTTCCTGATTCTTATTCTAAATCTTTAAATCATTATTCCTCCTTAGAATCAATTTACAATCCTAATAATACGAATTTAAATTATTATTCAATTTATCTTTCAAGTTACAATCATAATAAAAAATATATTCAATTAGAGTTAGATATTCTAAAACAAAAAACAGTTTACTTTTTGGTCGATACAGGAGCCGATATAAGTATAGTAAAGCGAAATTTTTTAAAGGACGATACACTTTGTTATCCTGAACGAAAATGCAAGGTAAAAGGTATAACTCAAGAATTAATCGAAACAATCGCAAATTGTGAAGCTAATATTATGTTGCCGAATTCTTTGACTATAAAACATTCTTTTCAGATAGTACCAGCTTCATTCCCTATATCATGCGCAGGTATTATAGGAAAAGATTTCTTAGCTAAATTTAAATGTAAAATTGATTTTTCCAAATATAATTTTGAAATACTATTAAACAATTCCCCAATTCATCTTAAATTAACTTCCAATTCGTATGTTTTAATTCCACCTCGTTCAGAAAAAACGTTCACTATTTACCTAGACATTCCAAACGATATCGATTATTTGTGTCAATCTTTTGAAATCATTCCTGGCGTATATACCGAAAATTCGATTATTAAATCCCAAAATAATTTAGTTACAATAAGTCTGGTAAATATTAACGATTTTGAGGTCGAAATTGAAAATTTAGAATTGCCATTAAATAAATTAGACGAATATGAAGTAATAAATCTTAACTCTTGGTCGAATAACATTGAAAATCGTTTAGAAACTATTAAATCATCATTGCAGATTGATCACCTTAATCAGGAAGAGAAAAAATCCATCTTAAATCTATGTAGGAAATTTAACGAAATTTTCTACCTCCCTGGTGATAAACTTACAGCAACGGATTTAACTTTTCATAAAATCAGAACCGATCCAAATATAGAGCCGATATACATTAAGCAGTACAGATTACCTGAATCGACTAAAACTGAAATCAATAAACAAATATCTCAAATGTTAGAAAACGATATCATTGAGCCTAGTAAGAGTCCGTGGAACTTTCCTCTAATTGTGGTCCCTAAAAAATCAAACAGTGAACAAAAAAAGTGGAGGATCGTGGTTGATTTTCGGAAATTGAACGATGCAACCATTGGTGATGTGTTCCCCCTTCCCAATATCTCAGAAATTCTGGACCATCTTGGCAAATCCAAATATTTTACCACGATTGACCTTGCTAATGGGTACCATCAAATACTTTTGGATTCCAAAGATAGAGAGAAGACAGCATTTAACACGCATTTAGGACATTTCCAATTTAAGCGCATGCCGTTTGGATCGAAAAGCGCACCGGCGACGTTTCAAAGGCTAATGAACAATGTTCTAAGTGGACTGAATGGAATCAAATGCTTAGTTTAACGTGATGATGTTATTGTCACGGGTTATAATTTAACAGATCACGAGAATAAACTGGAATCAGTTTTTAATTGCTTTAAGAACAATAATCTAAAAGTTAATTTGGAAAAATGTCAGTTCTTATCTAAAGAGATTGTATATTTAGGACACACAGTAACAGAAGAAGGTATTAAACCAGATTCGAACAAAGTCACAGCCGTCAGAGATTACCCTCAACCTTCCAACCAAAAAGAGATGAAATCCTTTTTAGGACTTGCAGGTTACTATCGTCGCTTTATAAATAAGTTTTCCGAAATTGCCAAGCCGTTAACAGCGTTATTGAAAAAAGGACAACCATTTATTTGGGATGCCTTCTGCGACGAATCATTTAAGAAGTTAAAACATTGTTTAATAAATCCTCCAATTTTGCAGCACCCTGATTTTTCGTTACCTTTCACCATAACCAGTGATGCGAGTGATCTAGTGATAGGTGCCGTTCTCTCCCAACAGAAAAATGAGTTTTAATTACCAATAGCTTATGCTAGTCGGGTTCTCAACAAAGCCGAGTTGAATTATCCAACTATAGAAAAGGAGTTGCTGGCCATGGTATGGGCATGTGAACATTTTCGTCCGTATGTCTATGGTCATCATTTCAGAATAGTAACAGATCATAAGCCATTAATATGGCTTAGTAACCTGAAAAACCCTTCTTCTAGATTAATGAGATGGCGAATACGGTTAGAAGACTTCGATTATCAGGTTCTCCATAAACCTGGAATTCTTAACCAAAACGCTGACGCCCTGAGCAGAAGGCCAATGAAAACCAGTCCAGCTTCACAACCTCTACCAGAAATACCGGAAAATATACCAGAAATAACTGTTGTAACCAGATCACAGAGCCAAAATCTTGAAACTACTATTTCGGAACGTGATACAATTCCCGATTTTTCAAACTCCAAAATTATTCAACTCAATGATGATATCGAAATCGATAAAGTTATAGAAGAATCTCATTCCAAACCCTTAGGTGGTCATCAAGGGGTTTTCCGAACTGCCCAACGCATAAAAAACTATTATTTTTTTAAAAATTTCTATTCACGCATTAGAAAATTCATTACGTCATGTGCATTATGTCAAAAAAATAAATGTGGTAAGCTCAATAAAATGCCGATGCAGATTACTTCTACTTCATCTCAAGGATTCGAAAAGCTCTTCTTAGATATAGTAGGTCCTTTACCAGTGTCTTATCGTGAAAACAAGTATATTCTTACAATCCAAGATGACCTGACTAAATTTTCTCTGGCATTTCCATTGCAAAATCAAGAAGCCAAAACAATAGCTAGGGTATTCGTAGAACGAGTAATTTGTGTATTCGGGACTCCTCAACAAATACTTTCTGATCAAGGTACCAACTTCATGAGTGAGTTATTTACGAACATATGCAAAATTTTAAAAATTAAAAAATTGAACACAACCGCATATCACCCACAAACTAATGGAGCATTGGAGCGGTCACACAGGACGTGGACCGAATACTTAAGAAACTATACACAGTCCGATGAGCTCAATTGGGATACTTGGTTACCTTTTGCTATATTTACATATAATTCTACGCCGCATAGCGCAACAAAATTCATGCCATTTGAATTATTATTCGGATATAAGCCCTTGATACCCAGTATTTTACAGCGTGAACCAGAAGTAGTTTATAATTATGATGATTATATGCTCGAATTGAAGAGTAGATTGCAAATCTTTCAAAATAGCAAGGAATAATCTTATTAACAAAAAATTAAAATCAAAAGAATACTATGATAGTAATGCAAGAAGTTCCAATTTCCAAATTGGTGATTTAGTTTTATTAAAGAACGAAGTTCGAAATACCAAGTTCTCACCTCTTTGGCTTGGACCGTTTGAAGTCAAGGAAATTAAATCGCCTACAAACACAACATTACTAATTAAAAATAATTTAAAGACCGTACACAACAATCGACTAAAATTATTTAAGAACTAGTTGTAGCATTAAAAGTTGAGATTAACTAAGGAAATGTGAAATAACTAATAATAAATTATTAAATTATCTTAATATTATTTTTCTTATTTCTTTCATTAAAATATTATTAGTTTTATTTTTTATATTCAAATTAGTATAAATTTTATTTAAGTGCAAATCTTTATTTACTGAATTTTAAAAAAAAAAAAAAGATTAATTTTGTATAAAATAATCCTTTAGCATTATTTCAAACTTAGGGGGATGGTGTTATGAATTATCAATGCTACACTGTAGCTTATTTTGAATTTATATTATATACTATTATATAATAAATTTTGTACTTTATATAATAAATCCATCTTTATGTATTAGTCATCTTCTTTAGGTAAAACATTATAACCGAAAACAATTACATATATAATTTTTGTAATGAAATTGTTAATCATGGACTATAAAAGAAGCTGTGTAGTTGACGATAGAGAGTTCTTCGTAGTCCGGCAGTCTAGTTAAAAATACTTATGTATAAAAATCAGATGTGTAATTCATAAATAAATTTATTAAATAATAAACATAAAAATTATTTTAATTTTAATCATTTAACCAATAATCCACAAATTTCCACAATCTACAACACACTCTCGAACCGGGTGTCTATCTATAAGGCAGTTTACGCATAGTTTATTGTCTCTGACAAACTGAAAACACATTTTTGGTGTTAGCATTTTATTGTTAAACGATGGGCACTGAGACATTGAATGAGATTCTGAACAATAAGCACAGTAGTTTGAATTAATCATTAAAGAGGATGATCTAGAAATCTTTGGTAATATCTTCTTTGCATCTCTGAGTGGTCTCGATGGTTGATGTGAGGGGTTGAAATATAACGCTTGAAGTAACCGTACACGTGTTCGTAGTATATTTATGAACTCATCAAAAGTAAGAATATATAACACTTGAACGTGTTGGTTAAATCAAAATTAAAATTTATTTATTTATTTATAATATGTGTTATTAAATTTATTTATATTAATTATTTATTTTATTAATTATTCATATATTAATTTAATTATATTAATTATTTATTCTATTAATTTATGATTTGTGTTAATTACAATTACAATATTATTTATTTATATTGTTTTTATTTAATTTGTAAATTATTTATTTTTTTATTATCATCACGACCACGCTCACCAATCGTAATTTTGTAATGGCCGAAATAAAATAGCTCGTCACTCAACCAAGAGGCAGGACACGCGCGCCACGATCGAGAAATACTAACATCAAAATAAGATAATGCAGTTGCTAATTATGATAATGTTAATTAATAATGTGGTGCATTATACTTTGAATAGATGTCGGACACGAACAACAAAATATCTATTCAAAAGTAGTAACAACTGACTGTACTAAATATGCTATCGAAACGAGAGTATTCTACAGGAATAAAGATGGTGCACTTGTCACTGTGAATATAATATTTACCTCGATTATACGATAGAACGTGACGTAATGAAATTCGGAATTAATGAAAAAGTTGCATTAATAAATAAGAAGCGGTTTGAAATATTATTCAACCAATATGTTGAACCGCTACAGGATAGAGGCCGCAAATATCGAAATGTTATACAGAAAATCGAACTTTTTTATGTCGTGTCATCGCTGCTATCTGATCAGCAGGATTTAAAATGCCGTGTGCTGGTTTCAATCTGTCAATCGTAATAGTTTGATTTTTGCCTTTGATTGAAACAATAAATCTCTTGCGTAAACGCTGTATAATTTTAAAAGGTCCGTCGTAAGGAGTTTGCAACCCTGTTTTAACTCTATCAACCCTTACAAAAACATAATCGCAATTATCGAGCGATTTGAGAACAAAAATATCTGTTTGATTCGCCTGTCTGGTTGAAGTGGGGATGAGATTTTGCATGGTGGATCGGAGTTGATTGACAACTGTGTCGGTTGGTGGCAAAGACGGAAGAGGATTTTCGACAAAGAACTCATCGGGTAACTTAATTGTTTGGCCATAGACCATCTCCGCAGGTGAGCACTTTAGATCTTCTTTAACTGTTGCTCGAATACCAAGTAAAACTAGTGGTAATTCGGAACTCGAATGGATTGTATTGCCTCTGACCTTAAGAGAAGCTTTAAGTTGGCGGTGAAATCGTTCAACCATGCCATTAGCTTGAGGATGATAAGCTGTTGTCCGTATCCAATGTGAGCCAAGGAGTTTCGTTAACTCACTAAAAAGTTTGGACTCAAACTGCGTTCCTTGATCAGTAGTTATGTCAAGAGGAACGCCAAAACGTGATACATAATTTTGGACAAATGTGTTAGCTATCGTAGTTGCAGACATATCGTTCATGCAATAAGCTTCGGGCCAGCGAGTAAATCTATCGACACAGGTAAGTATATAAGTAAATCCATTAGATGGTGGAAGAGGTCCAACAACGTCTAAATGGATGTGTTCGAATCGACCAGGTGGGATATCGAACTGTCCATGAGGTGATTTAGTATGCCTCTGGACTTTAGATTTTTGGCAGGCTAAACAGGCTCGTGCCCAATGGGTCACGTCCTTGTTAATACTAGGCCAAAAGTAGCGAGCAGTAATCAATTTACGAGTAGCACGGATACCAGGATGTGAAATGCCGTGTAAAGTAGTAAAAATTATTTTGCGTAATGGTTCTGCGATATATGGGCGATTATTGACTGTTGAAGTTTCGCAGTAAAATTCGAAGCCAGGTGTTTTATAAAAATGTTGTTGATTTAAATCGGAATGTTTTATAAATGAAATGTTTTGTTGTATGTATTATGTTGGTTTTGATTTAATTGGGTTACTTGAATTAAATGATTTATTTAATTGGAAGTGATGAATGATTTATAAATGAATTGATTTATAATAGAAATGTTTAATAAAAATATATTAGTTTTATTTATATGAGGAAAGATTGTATTGAAAGAAGTTGATTGTTTTATTTAGCTATTAAATAGCTTTTGTTAGTAAGTATTTGTTTTTGTTTGTATTATGATATAAAGCTCTCCCTTTGATTTAGGTATGTAAGGGAACGTTATTCATTAATTCCCTGAGCTTTATTATCTATGATTTAATAATAATACTTACCTAATTTTGCTGATTATACTTTTTTTATTTAAAGATTTAGTTCATTTAATTTATGTGAACGTTTTTATTTATGTTGACTTCTTGGTTACAATCAAATATTACAATTGTATATTACAATTTGTTTCTGGATATAACACTGATTTTTCTTATAACTATTTTGTCCTTATATACTAAAATTTTATATAAAGTGGGGATAAAAAACATATGGTTAATTTCAAATTATATAAAAAATATGATTTTTGATTATTAAATGTCATTTGTTTTATTTCGAATATTATTTATCTTAAATTGTTTAATTTAACTTTTGGGTTTGATATTTTGCTATATGCGGTTTTATTATTAAAAGACATGTGTTTAATTTCAAATAAGAAAAAGGATTTTATGATTTATGATTTAAAAGACACGTGATTAATTTCAAAAATTATTATTTATGTTAAATTGTTTAGTTTAATTTAAATTTGAGATTGTAATTTTTACAATGTGTGGTTTTTATTATTTAAAGACATATGTTTAATTTCAAATGAGAAAAGGATATACGATTTATGATTAAAGGACATGTGTTTAATTTCAAAATATTATTTATCTTAAACTGTTTAATCTAATTTTTGTGATTGATATTTTGCTTTATGCTATTTTATTATTAAAAGACGTATGTTTAATTTCAGAAGTTATTGCTTATCCTAAATTGTTTAGTTTAGCCTTTGGGATTGATATTATTAAAAAACATATGTTTAATTTCAAATTAAGTAAAAGGATTTTATGATTAAAGGACATGTGTTTAATTTCAAAATATTATTTATCTTAAATTGTTTAGTTTGATTTTGGGATTGCAATTTTTATGATGTGTGATTTTTTTATTTTTATCTTTTTCTTATCTGAAACAATGCTTAGTTTCAGATAAGAAAGAGATTTTTATGATTTATGGTTTAAAGATTGTAAAATTAGAATGTGGTTATAAAATTATTAAGGAAAGTGATAATAAACAATAAAATATGTTCTACTGTCAGATGTTTGGTTTCTTGATGAGAAACACAACATAACTTCCCTTTTCGATTAGAAAGATTTAAGGATTTTTAAGTAAATCTTGAAATCTTTCGTTATAAGTATAGGTGTATATATAACATATAATGCTGTTTTTGTGTAGTATCGTATAGAAACTTAATATGATGTCTGTCTGGTTATCTCCTTTTATTTGGGGTTGCATTGTGGTCATCTTGAGTTTTGTGGTCATCTTGATGATCTAATCTTAGCATTTTCCTTGTAACTTTGACTGCAGTTTATTGATTCTTGTGGGAGTCGGACATTAAGTTTTTATGTATATAAGTGTATATACTACAGCAAGTTTTGTTTCGTACATATATGTATATAAATTTACCTTATGATAATATTTTATAATTTTATAATTACTGAATTTATTTGATTTTTATTTAAAATAGGAATTGATAAATTTGTTTTTTTTTGTAATATTAAGTTTATTGTAACATGTATTAGCTTAATTTAAAGTAAATTTTAATTTTTAAGTTTTCTTAATATATTGGTTTAATTTTTTATTAGTGGTTAATTTCTTAATTAGTTATTTTTTGTTCTTCTAATGTTTTGTTATTAATGTTAAGTTTCTTTCTTAGAAGTAAAAAGTTTGAGGTATTGTCGTCTCTAAAAAAATATTGCTTGAAGAGCTGTTAGTTTTTTGGAATTACCGAAAAATTGTAGATTGAACTTGTTCTTTTCCAATGGTTATTTATTAGGTGTACTTGAAAAAGGAAAAGTTAATCAATTAGCGTTTGGGTTTAAAAAAAATTTGAGTTTCCTAAACTATTGGTAGAGGATGTTTAATTTTTTTCCTTCTGTGTACTAGTTTTTTGTACTTTTTGTTATTTTTGCGCTCTTTATTTTGTTTTATTTATTTATTTTTTCTTTTTTTGCATCTTTAAAAAATTTTATTTAGTGCATCTTTATGATGTCTTTTATTGTAAATAATTTTTTTTTGTTTTCAGCATGTTTTTTTTTTATTTTTTTTTTGTGCATCATTTAAATTTATTATTTAGTGCATCTTTATGATGTCTTTTATTGTAAACATTTTTTTTTGTTTTCAGAATGTTTTTTATTTTTTTTGTGCATCTTTATGATGTCTTTTAAATTGTTGTTTAAATTTTTATTAAGTGCATCTTTATGATGTCTTTTCTATTTTATTTTCGGGTGTAATTTTTTATTTATTTATTTAATAAGTCTATTGTTATGAACTTTGACGTGTTTGTTTTTTACTTTAATTGTTGTATTGGTGTCTGAATCAACACTTATAACTCTGTATGGGCCTAGCCATAGCGGATCTTGCTTCGTTATTCGAGCTTCATTTCTTACCCATACTAGGTCGTATACTCGTATGGTTGTATGTCGATTTTGTTGAGATTTGTGTCGTAGTGACGTTTGGTTATTTCTTTCTTTTTAATAAGGGTTTCTCTAGCTATCGCGTGGGCTATTCTTAGTTTTGTTTTAAGTTCATTGACGTAGTTGTCGTAATTATATGTTGGCTCTGGGTCTTTTTTACTTGCGCTGGGGATTAGTGCTGGTCGTTCGTAGATGAGTTCATGAGGAGTATAATTTGTTGAGCAGTGAGGAGTAGTGTTATATACAAATATAGCACAGTGGCACATTTCGTCCCAATTTTTGTGGTCTATATTTGTAAAATTTCTTAAGTATTCTTTGAGAGTGTTGTGAGATTTTTCTAATGCTCCATTTGTTTCAGGGTGGTATGCTGTCGTGGTGATATGTGTGAGTTGTAGAAGTTTGCATATTTCTTGAAATGTTTTACTCATGAAATTACTGCCTTGGTCTGTTAGTATTTTTTCTGGAATGCCGTATTTGGTTATGTAATGTTCGCATAGGGCTTTTGCGACTGTGACTGAGTTTTGATTTGGAATCGGGATTGCTCCTGAAAATTTTGAAAGATCGTCTTGGAATGTTAGTAGGTAGTTATTATATTTTTCTGTTGTAGGTAGTGGTCCTACTATGTCAAATGCGACTCTTTGGAAAGGGTGCTGTGAAGTAGTTGTGAGTTGCAATGGGGTTTAGGTTTTTTTGTGACTTTTATTTCTTTTGCATTGGGAACATTCTTTGATGTGTTTGTTTATGTCAAGTAACATTTTGGGCTAATAATTTAGCATTTTTATTCGTTTGTATGTGCGCCATGTACCTGCGTGTCCACCTAACGGGAGGTTATGATATTCATGTAGTATTTGTTTCCTTTTCTGTTGATCGAGAACTATTTGTATTTTGTGATTAACTGTGTTTACTGTTTGGTCTTGAGTTGTAGTATTGTTTGTGTTCTGTGGCGTGTTTATGTGTGAGGTTGTGTTATTATTCGTGACACTTGTATTATGTTGCTGAGTTTTACTTTGTGCACGTGTGAGTGCTAGTACTTGATTGAATTTTATTCGACTAAGTGCGTCGGCATTTGTATTAGACTTTCCAGATTTGTGTATGATTTCGTAATTATATTCGGAAAGTTTAAGATTCCATTTGAGAATACGATTAGGGTTTTTTGTTAGATTTCCTGTTAACGGTTTGTGGTCTGTGACTATTGTGAATTTTTTACCGTAAAGGTATGGTCGAAAATTGTTGACGGACCACTAGATTGCCAACATTTCCTTTTCAATTGTAGAATAGTTTCTTTCTGATTTGCCTAGGGCTCTGCTAGCGTATGCTATTGGTAAATCGTTTGTTGAGTACATCTGTGACAGTACTGCTCCTAGACTATAATCGCTTGCGTCTGTTGTTAATATAAATGGTCGTGACATGTCTGGATATTGGAGTAGTAGTGGGTTAATTAGTTTGTGTTTTATTGTTTTGAAAGCAGTTTCACAATCTTCTGAAAATTTAAAGGTATTTCCTTTACGTGTTAGTTTTGTCAGTGGTTCTGCAATTTCTGAAAATTTTGGAATAAATCTACGATAGTAATTTGCTAATCCTAGAAAAGATTGGATTTCTCTGACGTTCCTTGGTGTTGGGAAATCTTGAACTGCTTCAGTAGTGGTGGGATTTGGTTTAATACCGTCTGGAGAAATAAGGTGCCCTAGAAAGGTTATTTGTTTCTGTAAAAATTGGCATTTTGTGCATTGAAGTTTTAAATTATTTTTACGACAGATTTCAAAAACTTCTTGTAACTTTTGATTATGATCTCTTAAATTTTTTCCATATATGATGACATCGTCTAAATATATGAAACCTTTAAGACCTTGAAATCCACGAAGAATATTGTTGATCATTCTTTGAAAAGTTGCTTGGGCGTTTTTTAATCCAAATGGCATTCTTTTGAATTCAAAATGTCCATAATCGGTACTGAAAGCAGTTTTGTGTGCGTCTTTGGGGTTCATTTCGATTTGGTGGTAACCGCTAGCCATATCTAAGGATGAAAAATATTGTGTGTGACCAAGTTGGTCTAGTATGTCGTTGATATTGGGTAGTGGGAATGAATCACCTATTGTTACTTCGTTAAGTTTCCTGAAGTCTACTACTACTCTCCATTTAGGTTTACCATCTTTGCCAGGTTTTTTAGGAACTGCTAGAAGTGGGCTGTTGAATGGGCTAATGCTGGGTTGAATTTTACCTTCTTTTAGCATTTCAGAGACTTGTTTATTCATTTCGTTTTTGTGTATTTGTGAGAGGCGGTATCTTTGTACGTGTACAGGTTTTGTGTCTGTAAATAAGTTTATGTTGTGCTGTACGCCTTTGACACTAGTAAGTTCTTCACCTTCTAAGTAGAAATTGGTGTTCCAAGCAAAGTGTGATAATAGCCATGTTTTCTTCTATATTGTTATTGTGATCAAGATTTTCGATTAATGTTTTTGTTACTAATTCTTTGTGATTTTGGTTAGTGAACAAAGGGTATTCTTCTAATATATGATTAGAAATTAACTCCATTTCTGGTTGGATTTCGAGTATTTGTACATCGTATGGAAGTGTGTTAGCTATTAGTATTTTTGCTTTGTAATCAGTTGGATGAAGTAGCATTTGTTTGATGAATATTCCTGGGTATGGTTCGTATGCTGGACATATGCATGGTTGGTCTGTGGAAGTTGGTATTTCTAAGCAAGTTTAACTGCGGGCTGTTAGTGTATACTTGTACTATGGGAAGTTTGAAAAGTTTATTAAGTTATCGTTTATTCTTAATTGATTGGTGCTATTAAGTATGTCGACCTTAAATTTATTGATAAATTCTTGGCCTAGAATTCCGTCTTCTGGGATGGGGAATTTCTTTGATACGACTTGAAAATCATGTTCAATAGTTAGATTGTCATTAAATTTTAATTTCAGGTTGGTTGAACCTTTTGTCATGATTTGTTTTTTACTAATACCTGTTATTATGATTGTGTTAGAAGTATCTATGTCACTTTTGTTTGTGTGTTGTTCCTTAATTAAAGATATACCTGCTCCTGTATCAATAAGTAGGTTTGGCTTTGATAGTGGTGTGGTTGGGGATACAGTATTTCTGTTTAGTGTACATGTGGATATAATGTTCAATAATTTGGGTTGCGATTTGGGTTCTGGGTATAGTAAATTTCTCATAGATTCACTGAAGTCTATTGGTTCGTGTTTTAATTTGTCTGTCTCTGCTTCTTCTGGGATTATTTGTAGAATTTGGTTTTTTGTAAAACTTGTTTGATTATTGTTGTTTGGGGGGTTAAGATTGTTACCGTTCTTGATTTTTTGTTCTAGAGTTTGAAAGAAATCTACTAGACAAGGTAGTGTGTTGACTATAGTGTGTTTTGGTCTCAAGTGAAGTGATTTTTTATAAAATTTATTGTTGCAAAATGTATTATACTTAGTTTGTGGGAGTTCTTGTATTTGTGTCAGGCTAGTGACGTGCGTTGTTTGTGCCTTGCTGATGGCGTTTAGTGGTTGCGTCATGCTGGTGACGGCTTTTGATTGAGCTATGCTGGTGGCGTTTTGTGAGTGTGTCATGCTGGTGACATTTTTTGTTTGAGCCATACTGGTGGCGTTTTGTAAGTGTGTCATACTGGTGACGTTTATTGTTTGAGCCATGCCGGTGGCGTTTTGTGCGTGCGTCAGATTGGTGACGGCTTTTGTTTGAGCTATACTGGTAGCGTTTTGTGAGTGCGTCAAACTGGTGACGGCTTTTGTTTGAGCTATACTGGTAGCGTTTTGTGAGTGTGTCATGCTGGTGACGTTTTTTGTTTGATTATATGAAAGTATTTGTTTATTTTGGTTTGATTTGGTAACATCGGGAAAATTTTTAAGGTATATGCTTGGAATTATACCCGCTGGGAGAGAATGGTAATTTTGATAGTTCTTTGTTTGTCGTTTTGTTTTAATAAGCGGATCCAATTTCAGAGTCTCTCCTGGTACTGGTTGGATACAGTGGAGTTTCCCTGTTGTGGCTCAGTTTCTTGGGTTTGTGGTCTAATAGTGTTAATTTTTAAATTTTTCAGTGTTTCTTCTAATTCTGTGGAAGCTTGAGGTTGTAATCTTCCATCGCTTGGGTTGTATGATCTTGGTCGAAATTTGTTTCTACATTCTTCAAAAGTGTGATTACGAGTTGTTTTGCAGAATGAGCAATATTTAATGGGCCATTGTTGAGTTTGGTTTGGGTAGCGTGGTTGTCTATAATTATTGAAGTTGCGGTCTTGCATTTGAGGTAAATACGGTTTGGATGAGTTTTTTTGATTTGATAATCCATTGTAATTGTTTTGGATTGGTGGTTGGGGATTTGGGAGGAAATTCTGTTGTTCAACTTGTGAGAAAAATTGGTTTTTGTATCTATGATTAGCGTCTTTGAAAGTTGCGTTAGTTAAATATGGTTTTGTTGTGTATTGTTGTCTACTTCTTTCTGAAGACAATCTAGTTCGACAAATGTCCCATGTGTGATTTGGTTTATTGCAGTAGTTGCAGAAAGAGGGATGTTCGGTAGTAAGATTTGGATATTTTGGGTGTGAATTCAAAATCGTCGTTAACGTATTTTCTATTATTTTTGCCTCGTCTACGATTCCGTCCATTGTATTGGCTTTGGTTAGTGCTATTCTTTCTTTTAATATGCTATTTGTTAATCCTTTTTTGAACAAAAGAATTGCATTGTCTGTAATGTGTCTCTTGTAGGTGGCATCAATCTGATTGATTTCATATTTTTGTTTGTATCCGTTAATATATTCTGTGAGATTGTGATTAAGCCTTTGGCCGAAGTTTTTTAGGGATTCGTTTGGTTTCTGTCGAGTTTCGTTTAGAAGATCGAGTCTGTTCATTATTGTAGTTTTTGTATTCAATTGGATTAAGTTAATTTGCTCTTCGTCGTCCCAATCTTCCGTGGTTGGTAAAATATGTTCGATTTTTGGGGTTGTTGGTTCTTGAAGTGGTTTTTTACGATTTGATCGTAGAAAATGTCCGTGTAGATATTTTGGGATTTTCTTGTTCATAAACTTAACTAATTGCAACAGGTGCGAATTCTACAGCGTCAATGTTTTATAAAAAGATTGTTGATTTAAATCGGAATGTTTTATAAATGAAATGTTTTGTTGTAAATATGTATTATGTTGGTTTTGATTTAATTGGGTTACTTGAATTAAATGATTTATTTAATTGGAAGTGATGAATGATTTATAAATGAATTGATTTATAATAGAAATGTTTAATAAAAATATATTAGTTTTATTTATATGAGGAAAGATTGTATTGAAAGAAGTTGATTGTTTTATTTAGCTATTAAATAGCTTTTGTTAGTAAGTATTTGTTTTTGTTTGTATTATGATATAAAGCTCTCCCTTTGATTTAGGTATGTAAGGGAACGTTATTCATTAATTCCCTGAGCTTTATTATCTATGATTTAATAATAATACTTACCTAATTTTGCTGATTATACTTTTTTTTATTTAAAGATTTAGTTCATTTAATTTATGTGAACGTTTTTATTTATGTTGACTTCTTGGTTACAATCGAATATTACAATTGTATATTACAATTTGTTTCTGGATATAACACTGATTTTTCTTATAACTATTTTGTCCTTATATACTAAAATTTTATATAAAGTGGGGATAAAAAACATATGGTTAATTTCAAATTATATAAAAAATATGATTTTTGATTATTAAATGTCATGTGTTTTATTTCGAATATTATTTATCTTAAATTGTTTAATTTAACTTTTGGGATTGATATTTTGCTATATGCGGTTTTATTATTAAAAGACATGTGTTTAATTTCAAATAAGAAAAAGGATTTTATGATTTATGATTTAAAAGACACGTGATTAATTTCAAAAATTATTATTTATGTTAAATTGTTTAGTTTAATTTAAATTTGAGATTGTAATTTTTACAATGTGTGGTTTTTATTATTTAAAGACATATGTTTAATTTCAAATGAGTAAAGGATATACGATTTATGATTAAAGGACATGTGTTTAATTTCAAAATATTATTTATCTTAAACTGTTTTATCTAATTTTTGTGATTGATAGTTTGCTTTATGCTATTTTATTATTAAAAGACGTATGTTTAATTTCAGAAGTTATTGCTTTTCCTAAATTGTTTAATTTAGCTTTTGGGATTGATATTATTAAAAAACATATGTTTAATTTCAAATTAAGAAAAAGGATTTTATGATTAAAGGACATGTGTTTAATTTCAAAATATTATTTATCTTAAATTGTTTAGTTTGATTATCAATTTTTACGATGTGTGATTTTATTATTTAAAGACAATGCTTAGTTTCAGATAAGAAAAAGATTTTTATGATTTATGGTTTAAAGATTGTAAAATTAGAATGTGGTTATAAAATTATTAAGGAAAGTGATAATAAACAATAAAATATGTTCTACTGTCAGATGTTTGGTTTCTTGATGAGAAACACAACACAGGTAATTTAAAAAGCTCTAGTTTCATATTGGAACTAGAAAGATATTCGGAACCGGAAATTAAATTCTGAAGTTCTAGGTCTGCTTTTTGTGCTTTGATAATAGTATCATAGTCGAAGTAAGTCTCGACTTTGGCTGAATTTGTATTGGTCGAGCGGGGAATAACATTCGCGACCAAAGTATCGGTTGTGCGGGAAAAAAACTCCGCAACCGTATCATCTACTGTGCGGGAAAAAGCATCCGCTACTACATTATCTTTATCGTGCATATGCTGAATGTCCGTGGTAAATTGACTAATATAATCCAAATGTCGTGCTTTTCTTGGATTACGTTCTGTTTTAGACTGAATTGCTCTTGTTAAAGGCTTATGGTCGGTGTAAATAGTGAAATCCCGACCTTCGGCAAAGTATCTAAAATGTTTAATCGATAGATAAATTGCAAGTAATTCCCGATCGAATGCGGAGTATTTACGTTCGGCATTCGTTATTTTTTTAGAGAAAAATCCCAATGGTTCCCTTTGGTAAACTTTGATTCCCCAATGGTAAACTTTTGCAGGACGGCGCCAACTGCCGCGCTCGATGCATCAGTAGTCACGCTGAATTTAACATCGTTCAGTGGATGAACTAATAAAGTTATATTAGCCAATTCACTTTTAAGCGAAATGAATGCATTTTGACATTCTTCAGGCCAGGAAAAATTCTTTGGCGTCTTGGGCTTCTTTAGTAGAGCTGCCAAGTGTGAATGAATTGGGGTAAGCAATTCAGCTAACTTTGGTATAAATCGGTGGTAATAATTAACCATCCCGATAAACTGCTGAATGCGCCTAATTGTAGTGGGTGCTGGGAATTCCTTAATGGCATTAATTCGTTCTGGCGAAGGCAGAATACCATTAGGAGTAATCTTGTGGCTGAGGAAATCAAGAGTTGTAACTCCAAAATTACATTTTGGATTATTCGTTTATATAGCGTTTCCAAATGGAGTTTGTGTTGCTCCTCGTTAAGTGAAGCTACAAGAATATCGTCAATATAGACGAATACGAAGTCCAAATCTCGTACGACTTCGTTAATAAAACGCTGAAACGTTTGTGCGGCGTTTCGAAGTCCGAAAGGCATTCGGGTAAATTCGTAAAGACCAAAAGGTGTGGTTATGGCCGTGTTATGAACGTCTTCAGGAGCTACGGGAATAAGATGATAAGCTCTAATTAAATCGATTTTGGAGAACATATTATTTCCAAGTATATTCCTGGAAAAGTTTTGAATGTGGGGTATCGGATAGCGGTCTGGAATAGTAACCGTATTCAATCTACGATAATCACCACATGGTCTCCAATCGTTATCTTTCTTCTTGACCATATGTAACAGACAAGAAACTGGGAATGCCGATGGCCGGCGAATCCCTAAATCTACCATATGCTGAAACTCTAATTTGGCAGCTTTATGGCGAATCAGATCTAGTCTTCGTGGTCTCGATACTGGTAAATGCCCTTCAGTAACAATATGATGTACCACGGAATGACAAACTGGTGAATTATAATTTGGTTCCGCTGTTAGTGAAGGAAATTTCTTCAAAAGCGTGCCATTGTCGATTGCGTAAAAAATCGGTGTGGGAGTAATAACGCGCACCGTAGTGGCATGTATTGACAGCTGAGTCACTGGATCAATAAGCCGTTATCGCTTAAGGTCAACTAAAAGGCCAAATTTGCTTAAAAAGTCAGCGCCAATAATCGGACGATTCACTGCTGCTAAAACAAATGCATGCGTGAAATTACGTCTAAGTCCGATATTCACCTGGAGCAATTTAGTTCCATAGGTGTTAATTTTTGTACCATTGGCGGCTGCTAACACTAGATCGTGTGATTTTAAATTTAAAAATATCGACGTGGAAAAACGTCGGGCAGGGAGCACCGAAAGGTCGGCTCCCGTGTCTATAAGAAAAGTCAGGTGGTTTATTACGTAATTTATAAAGAGGCGGCTGTTATTTAAGGTCGAGAGTGCGGCCGACTCGACCAGGGGATCTACAAGTTTTTTGGATCACTACCTGTTTGGGGCTTATAGGCACAAGGTTTAATGCACATGTGAGCTCTATCTTTGTGGTGTAAATGATACCAACAAAGCTGGTTCGGATTATTTGAACCGGAATATTGCCATTGATTATTTGAGCGAGTACGAGATCGTGAACGTGGTCGAGAGCGTGAACGTGATCGGGGTATTGGCCGTGCAAATTGTCTGCCGCGTTGGCCTGGCGCACCTAAATTTAATTGCCTGAAAATTTGCTCAATTCGTGTCAAGCGGGATGCGAATGAGTCAGATGACGATGGTTGCTCGTCCTGAGTTGGCCTTGCTCTTCGTGGCTCTCGTACTCGTGAAAATGGTCTTGATGCCGGAGGATTATAGGGTCTCTCGACGGCGTGTAAATTTGGTTGCTGCAACCTGATGCTTTCATGCATGCGATCCGTGACCTCGGCTAGAGTCGATAAAGGAGCCGAGTCGGGTTGGGCAGCTAACGCAATTCTTATTAACTCGTGAAGATTTTGGGTCCAAAGTGAACGAATGACTGGGACACCGAAATTATTCCCTGCCAGACTCTCGATATGTCTGAGGGCTTCGGACGGTTTACGGTCGCCAAAATCCTGACCCCTGAGCAATGCCTCCAGCTGCCTTTCATCCGATGGCGCAAGACGGTTTAATAGAATTGTTTTTAAATGCTCGTAGTGATTATTTTGCGGGGGATTTTTCAACACGTCCGGTATCGACGTTTGGAACAAGTACGATGGGATCGACGATATAATTTGAAGGTACTTTTGCCTTGACGATGTCGTCTTTTGCAGGTCGAACGTAATTTCCGCTAGTGCCAACCATCTTCGTACGTCATCCATCCATAGCGGCTGTAATGGCAATGTCTTTGCCGACGATACTTCACTGTATTTTACGTCTTCCTGGTCCATCTCGACATCTTGTTCCTTGGTTACACTCATCTTTACACTACACTTAATATTCGACCGTTTTAAAAAGAGAGTAGAAAAAATTACGACTATGCAGGAAGAGAAAAAAAAAATAATATTAATGGTTACCTTGTGTTGAATCCGGAGGTATTCACAACGAAGTTTTCTCGACAGATTCGGGGCCGGGATATTCTCCTTTGTTTAACTCCCGGGTAGACGAGATACCCCCGAAACGGAGGCTATCTTTGTCTCGACCCCTGCAATTTGGGGAGGCTCGTTGAAATTTAGCGAGGAAAAAATTAAATTTTTTACGACTCTGGAAAAACGTGGCGGCGGAGCGAATTGTACCGTTGCTTTCAAAAATTTTCGCTAACGGTATCGGCAGGTCGAATTCGATTTATTAGATAGATTTTGAGAGTGGTGTGGATCGTGGAGTAAAAAAATATGTTTTTACAAAAAAAATAAAAATTTACAATTTTTGTATGTTGCGCAGTGTATTACACGCGTTTTCTCCGTCTCTCGTTGCGCGGGGGTATTCACCCGCGTTTTTAATTGTTACTCCATTTCCCTCGTTGCGCGGGGGTTTGCAAACGCGTTTTTTATTTTCCCTGAGCGGGGGTACAACACACGCTTCTTTTTTATTGTTCGGCGTGTCTTGCCCTAAAAAGGGCCGTCGGGGTCACCAATATAACACTTTAACGTGTTGGTTAAATCAAAATTAAAATTTATTTATTTATTTATAATATGTGTTATTAAATTTATTTATATTAATTATTTATTTTATTAATTATTCATATATTAATTTAATTATATTAATTATTTATTCTATTAATTTATGATTTTTTTTTTAATTTGTAAATTATTTATTTTTTTATTATCATCACGACCACGCTCACCAATGGTAATTTTTTTTTTTTTTTTTAATTTTATTCTATGCTATTTTTTTGGGGGGGCTCAAGGCTCTCCCAGCTCTTTCGCGGTTCGCTAATTTACGTCCTTCTTTACGCCTTAACGGCCAAATCGAGGACGTACGGCTATAGGTCCGATTTTCGTAGAACCATCTGTGCATTGCATAGCTCCATGCCAGCCTATAGTACTGACATGGAAGATGAGTCGGCCCATGAGTTCCGCACTCCAACAGGGGGTCAAAGATGTGTTCATTAACACCACCGATCGTAATCAAGTGGTGAAAAATCCCTTTTACATCCTGCCCCTATCGGGATTCGAACCCGGTACCTCCCGCTCCAACTGCCACAGCTTTAACCACTGAGCCACCTGGTCGGTTATTGGTAATTTTGTAATGGCCGAAATAAAATAGCTCGTCATTCAACCAAGAGGGAGGACACGCGCGCCACGATCGAGAAATACTAACATCAAAATTAGATAATGCAGTTGCTAATTATGATAATGTTAATTAATAATGTGGTGCTTTATACTTTAAATAGATGTCGGACACGAAGAACAAAATATCTATTCGAAAGTAGTAACCACTGACTGTACTAAATATGCTATCGAAACGAGAGTATTCTACAGGAATATAGATGGTGCACTTGTCACTGTGAATATAATTTTTACCTCGATTATACGATAGAACGTGACGTAATGAAATTCGGAATTAATGAAAAAGTTGCTGTTCGTGAAGCATTATCTAATTTGTGTGTTAAATGATGAGTTAACATGAGGTCCCATTCACAAACCTTTACCTTTAATGAATTTAGTGCATTATAATGTTTTAATGCTTTATCAATAAACGATTGAAGTGCCTTAGAGGAATTTTCCATTGGACCTTTAATTTCGAAGATTTTTGCATGTCATACCTTGGAATGGTGAACTCATTATTATATTTGTCACAAATCGTCTTCCAAGCTACATCATTATTTTCAGTGGTAACCGAAAGATTTTCGATCAAACTGTACGCTGAACCGGATCGAACATGGGAGATTAGATACATGAATTTAACGGTCGGCTCTATATTTTTACTATGAATTAGATCGCTGAAAATATCCCGAAAAGCCAGCCATTCTGACTCAGCGCCACTAAAAGAGGAAATTTTTAATTCTGGTAAGCGAATTCCCGTGGAGACGGTATTCCCAGTAGAAGCTTCATGAATTGAGGAATTATGAAATGCAACTGTAGCCGAAGTGTCTTCCACTCTTTTTAATTCGTATACTTTATTAATTATACTCGATTCTAGAGTGCCATAATTATTTTCAAATGATTCACGGTCGCTCGTGGAAACATCAATAGATTCTATTTTGGATTAAACTGCGTTATACTTGTCATACACTACTTGAATGCGACGTAACAGAGACTCAAGAGATCCCAAAGTAGAGCCTAAACTGAACTGATTTTTAAAATATGTCAATTGACCTTTAAACGCGGCGCGTTGTTTCTTCAACAATTCGAGTTTGGAAGCTTCTTCAGTCATGTTGTGACACTAATAACTTTCGACTTGCGAGGTTATATATATAATAATAATAAACCGACACTACACTTCAATGTTACACGAAAAGTATTTATCTTGATATTAAACAACCTTTTCTAAATTAAACTTAACTTAAACTTACGCGTAACTACTAATTTCGTGCTGTACTCTTGGTGTTAAGCCATCAAACTGCTTATCCTGTAGGACACTCTTCGCTCCTGGTAGTACTTATTGATGTAGTGCCCCTTAATGACGAGTAATGGAATGCTGTTTAATGGAATTGATGATATGAGATAATCCGTTCTCAATTTGATGTACAGAAATATTGTATAATTTAGTAATGGAGTCGTTCCAACTCGATTTATTTCTGTATATATGTATGCCGAAGAGTAGATTATGGAATTACTTTCCAATGTATCCTACCACATGTTAGATAATGTTAGGATGTGAATGATGAACGACCACGTGCAAATTCACATCCGGCTCGAAGGACCAAAATGGCGACGACGAAGAATAATACGCCAATTACTTGTTAGATATTATATCTCCACAAAAGATATTTAATTTGAAGCACTTGTAGTTCTCGTTGTCGAAATGGTATATACAATATTAAAAACACAAAGCGATGAAGCTACCAATTAGCCAAAAAATTTATTATAAATTTATGATGTTTTATTTATTTATGTGTACCAAGTTTGGTTATAAATTTTATTAATTTGCTCTATGACAATCTGAACTACAAAGATATCAAAAACCTTGATTACCTTAATTGACAATAAAACATGTCCTTTCGAAAACTCTCGACTACCATTAGACAAGTTTTAAAATTCAACTTTATCGAGAATACATTAAAATGTAATCAGGGTTTACAAACATTCTATAGTTAATTTTATATAATTCAAGTATCTTAATACATAATTATGATTTAAATATAAATTAATATTATATAATAACTAGGCGTGACCACAAAGTTTTGGCCCATACATAAAAATCAGTTTTTTCACTGTAACCAATATTGCTTCTTGCGATAAACTATTATAAAAAGGTATGTGATGAAACACAGGCCAATTTGTACAGTTATTTCTTTTTGATGACTAGTGTATTAAAACTGTCAACGATCAAATGACATTTCTTAGATATCGCCTCAGCTGATATCTATTTTTATTTCAATTATTCTGAACTTACCACGGGTGAGGGCTAATATCAGAATAAAATAAATTTGAGCACGGTTTAAACGGTACTGATTTTACTGTGTGATTTACATGTCATTAAATAAATTTGTGCTTAGTAATTACGCTTACAACAAAAATACAATTGTAATATGAAATTTTAAAATTGCTTAACCCAGACAGTATGTTTTTTTATGTCATAGTATAAAAAAAATATATTTTAATGTAATTGAAATTTAATCTTAAACTAATTCTAAATGTTGTTGTAACTTCCGTGGATAGTCAGCATAAACCCATTTCATATTGTACAACATTGATCAGGAATTGAATGTGGTGACTAGTACCTTCCAGATATAATTCGACCAAGTACAGTATGTACTCTTAAGTATGGGAAGATTGTCGTACAACCTAATTTGTCCCAAAGAGTACTATATGACATATCTATTCTTGACATATCTCGGCGGCCAGCAATAAATCGATATTTTAAAACTTAAAATACTCGGATCAGCTAATTTTAAATGGGACGAAATCACCTACGATTCAAAATTATTATAAGATACAATAGGCTAGTAACTTGTTATTTTTGCAAGAACTTGAACATCTGATGTGATAGAAAAATGTGTATGTAATTTTATAGTGATTTTCAAACTACCAGAATAGATATTGGATCCAATTCCTCGTATTTTGACAACTCGTTATGATGTGAATGTTTAAGTGACGACGCAAGTTGTTTGGTCATGTAATTAAGTTGGGAACCAGAATCAAGGAGTTTGCTTACAGTATGCTGGCGTTGAATTGCAATAAAACCAAAGCCAATTGTAACGAAATTGTACCGTTGATCAATAGGTAGTTATGAAACTTCTGACATCTTACTACCGCGCGACTATTTACTGATCAGATCTATCGATTGGTTTGTGTTTGAAAGGCTCGAACGAGTTCTTATCATATTAAGTATAGCTTAACTAACCTGGTTTGAAGGATGTCTCGGGCAATAACGTATAGTTGTCGTTTGATAATTCAACTAGTGTTCAACTGCGGTTCAACTATTATAGTTGTAACGTTTGATCGTTCCAGGTCACTACATCACTGCTATGTAACAAAAAGTAATAACACGAAAAAAATTTTTTTTGTTTGGTCAAATGTAGTATTTTGTAAATACTTCCTGTACTGTATTTAAAAATGTATGTAACAAAATTTGTTCCCTACATACAAAAATGTATGTAACAAAAGTATTTTAATTTGGGTGGTGTTGCTTTTTGGTGAACATGCCGGAAATAGAGAGAGAGGAAAAGAAAAGATGAGTCACAGGTATGATTAGGTGGACAGTTGAAGTCGAGTCTTGATAGTGGATAGGTTGTGATAACAACCAAATAATAATAAACTAAAATTAAAAACGCAATAATAATAAAGTAATTCGATATTTAAAAAGGAAGTTAAAAGGACAGAAATAAAATAGTCCTTATCAGAATAAATATATAGTGATATAAATAGAAAAAAAAAGCTATTCGACCACCGAAATCGAAAACCACCCAGAAAGTGAATAAAAATAAAAAAAGTTTTAATGGTGGCTATAGATTACACATGTGGTGAATGAAAAAAAAAGAACGATATAAAAGAGTGATGGATCAGAAGATCCGATAGTAATAATTAATAATATAATTAATAATAATAATAATTAATAATAAAATAACCTTATAATAACTATTGGTAAATAATAAAATCCTATGTATAAAGATATATAGAAAGCTAAATGGTACCGCGATATATCTACCTCACACAGCTGATCGGATCTGCACTGCAACCCATACGTACGCTACGATTTAATTTCATTTTAATAATTAAGGATTTTATATTTGGTTCGTCTAACCAAATTATCTTAGTGTTAAGTTTATTTAGTGCCTTAGTGTTAAGTTTAGTTAAGTTTATTTAAATTCTATTTTATTTTCTTATCAATGGTGACGGGTAGTTTAGTGTGGACGTTAACCCTAATTATATAAGACTTATTATTACATTGAAAAAAAAATAGTTCTCGTGTGGTTATTATTTTTCGTGAATGAAGGTATTTTATAGTATCGCCATGACGTAAGCGGTCCTCAATATCGGGATGAGATCAAGAGGTAAGTATGAACATGAGGTAAGTTGAAAATTGCTGGTTACCTGTTGATCCCTTCCTCTATAATCATTCCTGTTTTTTCCCTCGCGGTATTTCAAGATTCGTTTCTGTTTCTCAAAATCTCTCCCCACACCCTAACCCTGAGCTCCAGCCGACCTTCGATAACCGCGTGAGAAACGAAACGAATAACACTTATTCTAGTAACAGCAAATACAAAATTAAGTGAGTTTACACATGACCTTACGGTCCTGTTACATAGTGTTCAGTTCGGCAGTCGATGCTGTATTAATTTCTTGTAACAAAACTTATATAGCGTTCTAACTATTCTAACTGATTATCTATAAACAGTTTCGATCGACGCGTAGCCAAGGGCATTTAGTACAGTAAATGAAATTCTACTTACAGTTTACTGCTAATTTGATGGTTTTAAAGTATCACCTTTAATGAAAATCTCGTTGTTTTAATGTATTTTAAATCACACCAAATATTAGAAGGTAGAATATTTTGGTCCTGATGATGGTTTGGTCCAATTTTGTAAACTCTTTGCTTCAAAATGACATGAAAAATGGCAATGGTAATGCATTTAATCTCTTACTATACACTGTTTAACACAGTAGTTTCTATAGCATTAAAGAGGAATATTAGCCAATTAAAAAAATATTCAATAATAATTAAGATAACAAAATTGTTTCAATTATTTAAGTAGATAGTACAATTGCATGTAGTTCTTAAGCTAGTAGAATTGGCAGTTAAAGCAATGAGAACTAATCTAACTATATGATATGTATGCCTCTAAAGTTATCCTCAAACTTCATATTCAGATGTATTGTCATCTAAGCTATTGAAAAATCATAATGGCATATTGGTTACAGGGAGGTCCATCCATAGCTCACAGTGATAAAACTGATTTTTATGTATGGGCCAAAACTTTGAAAAATTCTGGAGGCGCTCAAACTCGGTCGATTATCCTCAAACTTCATATTCAGATGTATGGTCATCTAAATTATTGGAAAATCATAATGGCATATTGGTAACAGGGGGGTCCATCCATGAAAAAACTCAGAGTGAAAAAACTGATTTTTATGTATGGGCCAAAACTTCGAAAATTCTGGAGGCGCTCAAACTCGGTCGATTATCCTCAAACTTCATATTCAAATGTATGGTCATCTAAGCTATTGGAAAATCATAATGGCATATTGGTTACAGAGGGTTCGATCCATAGCTCACAGTGAAAAAACTGATTGTTATGTATGGGCCAAAACTTTGATCAGACAGCCAATCCAAGACGATCTTAGAGTCTGTCCATAATGTTATTTAAGAGATATTGAGATTCAAAATACTGACTGCTTGTTTGGTAACTCGGCTTAATAGTACTGCTCCCATAAGTTCTGATCTGGGCAGGCTCACCTGCTTTAGAAGAGCTACCGTTGATTTTAAACAAATCTAGTGTGAATGAACTCCATCTGAGCTTTCTGTAATCGCATATAGTACCGATGCGTAGGCCCATTTGCTCGAATCACAAAACCCGTGAATATGGACTGTAGTGGTGGTACCCATCCACCTCGGAACCTCAATTTTACAATTGCTACATAGTTCGATTCTTAATTCGACCCATTCCATTTTTATGCCAGTTGGCAGCTCTTCATCTCAGTTCAGCTTTAACAGCCAAAGTTACTATCGGAGAAATCAATCCTAAAGGATCAAATATGCGGCTTGCTTCAGACAGTAGGTTTCTTTTTGTGTAGTTCTTTAGAGTATTTATTTTGGCTTGAAAAATGAATCGATCGGTTGATGATTGCCATGCTATTCCAAGTAACTTAATGGGTTGCTCGTGCTCTGATAGTTGTTTAATGTCACCACTATGAATTTGATTGGTTTCATTTATGATCGAGTTATGATTGGAGGAAAGTGTCCTCAAATTAAATCCACCACTCTGCAAGATTCTCACTATTCTATGCTTCAAATCTTGTATCTGTGATAATGTTGCAACACCTGTCATTAGGTCGTCGACGTATATACGTCCTTTTCTATTGCACGGGCAATTTCGGGAAATTCATTTGAATACGATTTCGATAGTTCAACTAAACATCTGGTGGCCATAAACAATGCAGATGCCGTGCCGTATGTCACTGTATTTAACGCATATGGTTTGATACATTGTTGCTCATCTCGCCATAATATAATTTGGTGCTTTCTGTCTTCCTCGTGCATGAGAACCTGTCGATACATTTTCTCTAAGTCTCCGACAGGTGCTGTCGAAATCTTAAAAGAATTTCTAATAAATTTGCTTGTACGGTAGGTCCTATCATCAGCTTCTCGTTCAAAGAACAACATACTTCGCATTTCGCAGACGCATCAAATACTACGCGTAGCTTAGTTGTGAGACTGCTATCCTTTCGTACTACATGGGGGGGTAGAATGTACATTTTACGTAAGTCTCACTCATTTATATCGCCCTCAGTCATATGGCCTAGTTACTGATATTCTCCCATAAAGTCCACGTATAGTCTTTGAAATTCTGAGTTGCTCCGAAATCTTTTTTCCATGGTCATTAATCTCGATAGTGCTATGTCATAGGTTTGACTCAGTTTTTCCTTCATCTTGTTTTCCTTAAATGGTAGTCTCGTGATGAATGTGCCATCACTATAAACATCACCAATTATCTGCCATCCACCATAAACATCACCAATTATCCAGCCTAACTTCACAGCTATCAGATTGCTTAGTGCTATTCTCTGGATGCTATCGTCGAACAGATTCAAGATAATATCAGTACCTAGCAGAATATCGATTGTAGCTGGCTTATTAATGTAAGGGTCTGCCAATTCGCTTATTGCTATGGTTGATAAGGGATTGATATTGATTGTGCGTCCTGGAAGAGACGATGTGATTTTCGAAATTATAAATGAATTTATCAATTCCACTGGTTTGTCGCAGAATCTTGATGTAAATCGAATTTTGGCTATTCCATGTGATTTACCAGCGCCCGTCTGCCCGATTCCAGTTATAATCGTCCTTTCATTGACGCGTCGTAAGCCCAATTCTTGTACAAAAGCTTCAGTTACAAAAGAGGCTTGTAAAGCTGTGTCTAATAAAGCTCTGCAAGGTCGGTGGGTGCCATTGCTATCGATTGCATAAATCATCGCCGTTGGTAATATGGTTAGTTCTTGAATACCCTTTTCCTTAACGCCATGGTTATGCTGAGTACAATTTGTTAAGGTTTCTGCTTCGTTAGTGCGTGATTCATGAATTGCTGTGGCACTTGATATAGTTCCATCAGTATGCAATAACGTATTATGTCTTCGTGAGCATAGGCGGCATCTACTTCGAGACTTGCAATCATACACAGTGTGATTTTAGTTGAAGCCGTTGAAACATCTTTAATTCTTGCTCAATAGTAGCTTTCGGTCCTCTACGGACAGTTCCTTGAACTTGTCGCACTCAATCAATTTATGATCTTTAAAATTACATGCGACGCACACCCATTTAGTAAACGTCGCCAATGTCCTTTTCGGATGAATCTGTGTGTTTGATCTCGCTGGCCGTAGTTGGTCACATCTGAGAGATTCAAGGGCATCCACTCGCTTATTGAGAAACTCGAACAGCATTTTCAATGTCGAATACTCATGCTCGGTAGTATTCTGGGCCCGTTGGTTTCTTGTATCATCGTCTAACTTTTGCACTAACATATATATGAGCCAAGGATCTCTTGACTCCGCCTTCTCACTCAATGCTCTTAAGCCTCGTATCACCTTGTCGGAAGTGTCTAGAATTTTTCTTAAATTATCGGAACTAGCTGCCTTAACGTTGGGCTGTTCAATGAATTTGCGAATGAACAAATTAATAGTGTGTCGTTTCCGATTGTATCTTTGTGTTAATTTTTGCAGTGGGTAGGGTATATTCGCATCAAGTATTCATGAAAATGAAACTATCCCAACCGTCCAAAAGTTCCGACCAAGTATTGGAACTCTTGGACGGTTGGGATAGTTTCATTTTCATGAATACTTGATGCGAATATGTCAAAAAAACTCTGCCACTCAGTATAGTCTCTGTCGAAATGTGGGATCTGCAATTATGCTAGCTTCACCGCTGGTGCGGCGCTTCCAATTGTGGCGTTCATTGAGCTTTTACCAGGATTTGTGGTTTCTTGAAGGCTTCTTAACCGTACGATTTCATTGATCTTCACCGCTGCAGAAAAATACAATTCTCCGGCTTCGAATAAGCGAGATTCTTCCTCAGAGTTAATTGCGAACATGTCCGCTTCGATTTGTCCGAATTACGCGAGTATCTTTTGCGCTCGATTTGCTCTCAATCGCAATTCATCTAGGCTTTAACGGGTAGCAAAGCAGAATTACAAGAGAGGCTACAACAAGCTTTGCTGGAACTAAACATCGATCCAGACCAGTACGAATTCAATACTGGAGTAGCTAATGTGGAGAATCCAATGGAAGGGGCAACAAATGTCGGCCCAACCATTGCCCCAGCAATTATAAATAAACCTACTCGGGCACCTACAAATTGTGATATGAGCGATGCAACTAATCATGACCGGCCAAGAAAATTTGAAAACTGAAATGCTGACCAGCCAAGAAATTTTGAAAACCGAAATGAGAACCGGCCAAGAAACTGTGCGAGAACGGTTGGAAGAACAAGAAAATATACAACGGCATTTTATATCCGAAATGAGTGATAAGTTCCGTGAAATGTCCATTTCTTTAAATGCCAAAGTGGATACAGTAAAAAGTCAAATGGAACAACGATTTGAAGCGGCTGATGAAAGGTTTTTGAAACTGGAAAAAGAGATAATAGATATTAAAAATAATGGCGGTGCTACTCAAATCCTGAAACCAGTCAGCGGAATTAAATTAAAGCCTCCGACATTCGACGGAACAACTTCGTTCAACATTTTCAAATTGCAATTTGAAACGGCAGCAGTAAGAAATAATTGGTGTAAGACCAGGTTGCAGCTCTCATAGTGGCGTTAAAAGGTGGTGCGGCAGATATGTTGCAGATCGTTCCAGAAACCGAACGCAGGGACTATGATCGAATCATGCTAGCCTTGGAACGAAAATATGGTGCTGACCATAAACGAGAGCTATACAGGATGGAGCTCAAGGGTCGTTTTCAAAGAATTGGTGAAACGCTACAGGAGTTTGCAGCAGACATTGAGCGATTGGTGCACCTCACCCACTTTAATATGACTCCCGAATACACGGAAAGAATTAAAATTGATGCGTTTACTGATGGAATACGTGACGTGTCGAGCGGTAGTGTTAGCATCAAAAACAACATTTGCCGAGACCATCGCTTGTGCCTTAACAAACGAAACTGCCTTTAACATAATCAAACCAGCAGTTAAAATACGACGAGTCGAAGTAGAACCAGAGAACTATAGCTCGAAAAAAATGAGAAAGGAGCAGTAAATGAGGCATCGATGAGGTTCCGGGATAACAGCCATAATATCAGATGTTGGGCTTGCGATAAACTAGGTCATATATCACGAGATTGCTGGGAAATTCGACGTAAGCGAGCAAAAACACCGTCGCCTATGTACCGTAAGTCCAATGAGAACCACAAAAGAGTAGAAGAGAAGGTGAGTCCTGCAAGATCGCAGGCGTTAAACGAGTAAGAGTCAGCTTTAAGGAGCGAAAGCTGACTCTCACAACCGAATGCTCCATGATCTTTATCCCTGTTTCCCGATTGGTGAGGGGTGGAGATAGTTTGACAATACGTGGAGAAATTGATGACAGATCTAGTGTGATAACGTTAGATACGGGGGCAACGCGTACGATTGTGCGGGCTGATTTGATCGATAATGAACTTCATCCAATTAGCGTGTTAAAACTGCAAACAGCAACCGGCGAATGTGCAGAGATCAAAGGAAAAAAGGAAGTGGCCATACGAAATGGAAACAGAAACTTCTGTCACGAAGTTTTGGTGGTCGATATTGTAGATGAAGTTATTTTGGGTATGGACTTCATGAAGAAGAACCAATTCGTATTGGATGTGGGAAAAGAAACACTAAGTTTTGGTAATGTTGAGCTGCCGTTACAATTGGATAGCAAGGAGCTAATCGTCAGGCGAGTTATGTTGGACCATCGAACAAAGCTGCCACCACGCTCAGAAACCGTAATTTGGGGTAAATTGGATGGAGGTCCTGGGACACGGAAGTTGTGGGTTGTAGAAGCCAGTGACGAAGAACAACAAGTACGAGAAATAATGCTTGGGAAAGTATTGATAAAACCGGATCATGACAATAGAGTACCATTGAGGGTTCTCAACTTATCGGACAAGACTTAAACCATCAAAAAGGGGACTATTATCGGTAAATGCGAAGAAATATCCACTATAGTCAAATGTGAAGAAACGAATCCGAGTGTAAAGGCTAAAGTTCAACGGCAGCAGAATAGTGGAAGAATTGACATAGAAGTGGACAGAACAACTAAGTAAAGAACAAAGACAAGCCGCCAAAGTGTTGTTGGAAAAATATACGTCCATTTTCTGTGGTGTTCCTGAAGATAATAGTAGAACGAACTTAGTTAAACACCGGATCGACACCGAGACAGCAATGCCAATTCGACAAGCTCCAAGAAGATTACCATGGGCAAAACAATCGGAAGTGGATCGCATGGTAACGGATATGCAAACGACAGGGGTGATTGAGCAATCGACTAGTCCATGGAGTTCACCTGTGGTGTTGGTGCAGAAGAAAGATGGCAGCATGAGATATTGCGTCGATTATAGAAAACTTAATTTGGGTTATCCTTTACCAAGAATTGATGATACATTGGATACGTTGACGGGTGCACGATTATTTTCCACTTTGGATCTACACAATGGATATTGGCAGGTAGAAGTCGCAGAAGAAGATAAAGAGAAAACGGCGTTCAGTGTGAGTAACGGATTGTGGCAATTTAACGTTATGCCGTTTGGATTATGTAACGCTCCGGCGACGTTTAAAAGACTAATAGACCGAGTGCTGAAAGGGTTACATTGGAAAACGTGCTTGGTGTACCTAGATGACATCATAGTTATGGGTAAAAACTTCGAGGAACAACTACAAAACTTGAGCGAAGTGTTCGAGAGGATTCATTCAGCAGGGTTAAAATTGAGTCCAAAGAAGTGTGCCTTATTCCACAACGAAGTTAAATATTTGGGACACAAGATAACAAAAAGTGGTATACATACAGATGAGGATAAAATCTCAGCTGTCAAGGATTGGCCAAAACCACAGAACTTACACGATCTGAGAAGTTTTATTGGCTTTGTACGTACTACCGAAGATTCGTACCGGGATTTGCTGACGTTGCGAAAAGCTTACATGAATTAACGCAAAAGAACAAGCCATTCCAATGGAATAAACAGCATGAAGAAGCGTTCAGCGAGCTGAAGAAGCGGTTGTGCACAGCGCCAATACTTGCATACCCAGTACCAAACCGAAGATTCATCTTGGATACTGATGAAAGTAATAATGGTATTGGAGGGGTTTTGTCTCAAGAAATAGATGGGCAAGAACGGGTTATGGCATATTTTTCGAAAGTTTTATCAAAGCCGGAGCGAAATTATTGTGTAACAAGGAGAGAGCTGCTGGCCATAGTACAATGTATAGAGCTTTTCCGGAAGTATCTTTATGGCCAGTCATTTCTCATAAGGACAGATCATGGTGCCCTAACATGGCTGTTACAGTTTAAAAATCCGAAAGGACAGATAGCCCGGTGGATCGAGAGATTGGGTTGCTTCGATTATACCATCCAACATCGGAAAGGGAGTGCTCACGGTAATTTAGATGCTCTGTCAAGACGACCATGTCCCGTCGATTGCAAACATTGTGGTCGAGTGGAGAGTAAGGAACATGTCATTGACGTAAGACTTATGCAAGTGTTACCATCCGATGAGTGGACCAACGAGGAAATCAGAATGAAGCAATCAGAAGATCTTGATCTATCGGTAATATTAAAATTCGTGGAAGATCAGCACAGACCATTATGGAAGGAGATATCAGATAAGAGCCCTATAGTTAAGGCATATTGGACTCAATGGGATAGTCTGGTAATCGAAGATGGTTGTTTAAAACGAGTTTGGGAAAGTTCTGATGGTAGAAATAGACAATCTTTGGTGGTGGTACCGAGAATCCGAATTCCAGAAATTTTGAGGGAATATCACGGAGGAACAAGTGGTGGCCATCTAGGTATCAATAAGACTCTGGCAAAAGTCCGCGGAAGATTTTACTGGGCAGGATGCAGACAATCGGTCGCAGAATGGTGTCAAAAATGTGATCAGTCATTGGCAGTTAAGGGTCCTGCAAAACTAAGCCATGGGAAAATGCAGCAGTATAATAGCGAAACACCATTTGAGCGGATCGCTATGGATATTGCAGGTCCATTTCCTACCATCGAAAGCGGAAACAAGTATGTTTTAGTGGTGATGGATTATTTCAGTAAATGGCCTGAAGTCTATCCAATACCGAACCAAGAAACAACAACAATCTCTAACGCCGTGGTAAATAATTGGATTAGTCGATACGGGGTACCTATGGAACTGCATTCGGATCAAGGCCGCAATTTTGAGTCAGTGGTGTTTCAGGAAATGTGTCAATTATTGGGGATCAATAAAACAAAAACAACACCTTTCCATCCTCAGTCAGACGGCATGGTTGAACGATTTAATGCTACGTTGGAAGAATTTCTAAAGAAAATCGTAGATAGAAACCAGCGTAATTGGGACAAAAATATACCACTGTTCCTAATGGCATATCGGTCAGCCACACATGATTCAACGGGAACAACACAAGCTACCATCGTTTTTGGACATAATTTAAGATTACCTGGAGACTTGAAGTTTGGGGCAATTCCTACGACAGTTTTGTGTGGACAAGCGTATGTCGATAAATTGAAGGAAGATATCGACGAGATACACAAATAAGTCAGAGAAAGAATACAAATTTCAAGTGATAGGATGAAGGCACGCTATGATATCCGTGCAAATAAGAGAGGATTTGAAGAAGGGCAGTTAGTCTGGCTTCACAACTTACAACGGAAGAGAGGCTTATCACCAAAACTGCAACCTAGCTGGGAAGGACCATACAAGGTGATTACAAAAATCAATGATGTAATCTACCGAATTCAGAAGGGCATCCGAGGAAAAGCGAAGGTTGTACATTTGAAAAGGTTGGCTCTCTATAGAGGAAGGGAATTGGATCCTGCTCGGGACGAACAGGTTTGGGCGGAGGGTAGTGTTACGGACACGGGTGACATCTATGATTGAATAGAAGTACTAAATTCTCGTACATATTTGGAAACCAGCATGAATCGCAGTATACAGGCGAAATAATAAATAAATGGAAAATTCTACTATGATCGAGAAGCGGGTAAAATGAGTATAAATATGCGAGCAGAAAGCATAGACTTTCAGTCTGAATTGGGAAAGCGATAAATTAAAATCGGGAAAAACTACTAAGGCCCTGTCCGATTTCTGTAATAATGAAATAATTTTGACATAAGCAAAATAATTTGCTCTTCCATATTTTGATGTAAGTTCGTTTGCTGTCCGAATTCAGTAATAATATTGACAAGTAATTTTGAAATTTCAAACTACAAAACGTTTTAAAAAGTGTGTACAAATTAATATTAAAGTGGATATTAAAATAGTTTATAACTCTAATAAAGTATATAATATACATGCGAGTATATAATATAAAAATACTTTCAAGAATTTAATATATTCTTACTGCCCGACATTGTTGTTGTGTTAAAATTATTACAGATATGTCAAAATCATTACACGCAGTTGCTGTAATAATTTGGTTGCATCCATATATTATTTCGCTTATGTCAAAATTATTTCATTTTTACAGAAATCGGACAGGGCCTAAGAAGTGAAATAGTAAAAGTAACAGTAAAATAAAAGTACTGTGAAAGTGAACTGTGGTAATTGTCAATAAAAGTTAAAGTGAAAAACAAGCAAGTAGTTTTAATTATTCACAATCCAGTGATCGAGCCGTGGAGTGGTTTGAATCTCTGCTAGGGGAAAACGTAACAATATATTTATATTTATAAATATTTATATATATATATATATATATATATATATATATATATATATATACATATATATATATATATATATATATATATATATATATATATATATATATATATATATATATATAAATATATATATACATATATATATATATATATATATATATATATATATATATATATATATATATATATATATATATATATATATATATATATATATTTATATATATATATATATATATATATATATATATATATATATATATATATATATACATATATATATTTATATATATATATATATATATATATATATATATATATATATATATATATATGTATATATATATATATATATATATATATATATATATATATATATATATATATATATATATATATATTTATAAATATATAGATATATATATATATATATATATATATATATATATATATATATATATATTTATATATATATATATATATATATATATATATATATATATATATATATATATATATATATATATATATATATATATATATAGATATATATATATATATATTTATATAATATATATATATATATATATATATATATATATATATATATATATATATGTATATATATATATATATATATATATATATATATATATATATATATATAAATATATATATATGTATATATATTAACATATAAATATATGTTAATAATTAAAAGACCAAAAAAGCTACATTGCAACAAAGTAACACTATCGGAAAATACCAGTAAAAACGCGCTATTAATTTAATATAAAAACTAAAATTAAAAAATAAATCATTCAATAAATTAAATATTAATAATATTAATAATAATAAATTCAAATATTTAAACCTAAATAATAGTGCCCTAAAAAATGCAAACAATAATATGGCGTAAATGTCCTTACAAGGTAACATCGTGTACAACCAAAATTAAAATACAAAGAAAAACATATTTAAAACCCTAAAGTCTGGATGAAAACCAAACATAAAAATAAGTAAAGAACGAACTAAAAAATGTAATAAAGCTTAATTAAAATTAAGCTTTAATTGGGTGCAGGGCGGACTTTAAGATAGACCTAGCTCCTTGTTATAGTCAGAGCTCCTGCACGCAACGCGCGGTCCTTCAAGTAAAGGTTGATAGCTGCCTTAAACTTGTGCATTTTATAATCCGACGGAAACTGAAAACCGGATAACGAATTCCACTTCCTGGATGTTCGGTAAATGAATTCTTGCTTTGCATCTTCAGTTCAAGGTGTCGGCAGCTTTACCGTAAACCTATGCGCATTGACCGTTCCTCGTGTTACCCGTCCTGGCGTAACAAATGGTGGTATTTTCTCCTTTAATTCTGCAGAACATTTACCATTTATTAATTTATAGAACACGCATAGTTCTGCAACATCTCTGCGGTGCTGTAAGCTGTCTAGATCTTTCGGAAGTTTGAAGTTTCGTATTATTCGGATGGCACGCCACTGAATTCAATCCAGCAACTGGAGAGCAATGACATATGCTCCACCCCAAACTTGACAGCAATATTCTATACAAGGTCTAATACAAGGTTTTATATATCTGCAGAACCTGATGCGATTTAAAAAACCGTCTGCATTTATTAAGGATCCCGAGTTTGCGTGAAGCTGATTTGGCCAATGCGATAATGTATTTATTCCATTTTAAATTAGTGCTCGAAATAGTTTGGTACTGGGTGACCCCCTGTGTTAACAATTATAGCATTTGCATCATTCAACATTTACATATTTAAGTACCAAGTTTTTTATTTATTATTTAAGAAAGATTGGCGAATAACGACTAGGCCAAGGAATGTCTTGAGTTAAAAACCAACCAAATCACCAAAAACATGAGTGAAATTGACTAATTTGATATCGCAATTCTTATTGAAGTAGATGAAGAAGAATCCATCAAATACATAGCCGAAAACTATTATAGAACTCTCCAAAATAAAGTGTAATACATCTTAATAAGATTGTAACAACTCGTGTGCGCTTAAAAGCAGTATATATATACAACTACCTCAGGTTGAATTACTTGGCACGTTTTCAATGGCGTGTTTACCAACATGATCCACTGTAACCATCAACTGTCTTACCGCACACCAACAGGAAACTGTTCATACTCATACTACTCACCAGACGGAAGAACAAATGCAGAAATACTGGGATTAGAACAGATTTCGAAAGACGGTAATAGTTGGTCAGAAGAAAATTCTTCATGCGAAACTCTCTTCCAACAAATCACGAGATAAAAATGGTCGATATAGTGTACAGTTACTATTAAAAAAATCAATTAGATTTTAATTAATACGTTAAAACATATGAAACACCCGATCTTCGAAGAACTTATAAAATATTCCTGCAAAACTCAAACGACTTATTAATATGCCTTTGCCAATTTTCATCTTTTTAATTTTTGTACTTTAGATATTTATAGTATCTAATAGTTTTTGAGAGGTGTATTTTAAAATATTCTTCTCCCTTAATCTTCTATGTATTGTTGGTTGGATTACGGGTTTATTTCTTGAAAAGTTTATAAACTTTTGCGTTGTTGCTGGATTAATTTTTACAGATCTTACAATTGCCACCTTAGAATGACCGCCTCAGAGTCCGGATCTTAATGTGATTGAGAATATATGGGCGTACATAGAAAGTCAAATTACTTGTGTTGTTGGACGGACAGAAGAGGCCACTTGAAACGCCATAATAAATGCGTGGAGCACCGTGCACAAAGATTTTAAATTGACTCTATGTCGAGACGGATCACAGAAGATCTGAAGTCAAAAGGAGGAAATATATCATATGGATTTGTTCTGTAATGGGTTTTTGTCTATTCTGAATTAGAATATAACTGATTTAATTATTATAAATTATTTTTTCTTAGTATTTTTGATGTGCACAAATAATTATGAATAAATTTTATATGTGCACAAATAATTTTGTATAAGATTAAATAAACTGTATTTTTCCGTAAAATTAAAATTAAACATTATTTTTATTGAATTATAAAGAAAAATAATTAAGCTAACTAAATAAAAATTAATAGTTTCAAAAAGATTATTGTTAATATCAATTTTTTAAAAAGTTTGTGTGGCGTTGAATAAAAATGAATACTGCACAGATATATATATATAAGTATATGAATAGAATAGTATTTCAATGATAAATCAACACGATATCAATTAGGCTTCAGACAGTTTAACACTGAAATGTAAATGTTTTCAAATTGTTCGTGTGTCAAAAGAAAGTCCTTCTGTACTTAGTCACTAAAGATAAGTATTATTATAAGATCATGAAAGATTGTACTATACATTCTTTCTTCAGACTGTCTGTCAAAGTTTCGTGTTATCAATAATCAATCGATCCTTTTCAAAGTACCATTTAAATCATCAATTTGTGTTCTTGTAATTGAGTGAAAGTTCAATGTTAGATTGACATTTTTTTTCTATATTTGTAACGATACTATTGTTTTACGACGGCTGTTGTTAATTCCACCTTGTTTCTTACTAAGGCTCCAAATCTTTAAAATACTTTTATCATTTGTCTTTAAATGAAACTTTAAATACAACCCAATTTAACATTTTAAATTTGATCACATATTCAACCTTTTCAAAAATACATCAAAATCTGAAAATAAAATGATTGTTAAATAAAATTTTACAAACTGGAAATAATCATTCATATTCTTATATAATATTTGAAGGTTATGCTTAGATATGTGTATATTGTTAATAAAAATCATATCTAGGTACATACATATGTATATGTTGTTAATAAAAATCAATTTGTTGTACATCTCGATTAGCCAATAACAACCACAAATCTAAATGAAACAACTTACATTTTTTTCTCGTATTTATGTCGTATATGGGTCCGGGTCAAAATGCCGCGTTTTAAAATGTCGCGTTTTAAAATGTCGCGTTTCAAAATGTCGCGTTTCAAAATGCCGCGAGGTACAAAATGTCGCGTGGTACAAAATGTCGCGTTTTAAAATGCCGCGAAGTACAAAATGTCGCGTGGTACAAAATGTCGCGTTTTAAAATGTCGCGTTTCAAAATGCCGCGAGGTACAAAATGTCGCTAGGTACAAAATGTCGCGTTTTAAAATGTCGCGTTTCAAAATGCCGCGAGATACAAAATGTCGCGTGGTACAAAATGTCGCGTTTTAAAATGTCGCGTTTCAAAATGCCGCGAGATACAAAATGTCGCGTGGTACAAAATGTCGCGTTTTAAAATGTCGCGTTTCAAAATGCCGCGAGGTAGAAAATGTCGCGTGGTACAAAATGTCGCGTTTTTAAAATATCGCGTTTTAAAAAACTGCGTTTGTAAAGAAGGAATAAAATAAATGTTATATTGAGATAATAAGAAATGTGTATTATTAAACAATATAAATGATCAAAGTGGTTCGCGTATAATTGCCATTTGAAAAGGGTTATTTATTTAAATGGTGCACTAAAATAATATTATATATATACAAATATATATAATAATTATATATCTAAATACATATGTACAAAATTTGATTAATAATAAACAAGAATTCTTAAAAAATGTTTCAATTTGGATTAAATTGTGTATCCGATATCAACTTCCGATATATAAGGACTTAACTTTAACATTTTAGTGAAGGAATATATTGTTTTTATACAACTCATGTATATTCGCAATTTTTCCGCATTTCCCGTAGTTTTTCCGGGTTGGTGTATAAGGGAAATATTCTTATAATATTTTTCTTCATCTATGTACTCGGAAAATTTTCGGAAAATGCGGGAAAATTTTCCGAACATTTTCCGATTTTTCTAAAATTTTGTACATAGATGAAGAAAAATAAACTAAAAATATTTCCCATATACACCAACCCGGAAAAACTACGGGAAATCCGGAAAAACTGTGATTTTCCATTTCCACTCGGAAAATTTTCCCGAAAATTAATGTTGGAAAATCACCATATTTTTCTGAGTCATTATCGGGAAAATTTTCCAAGTGGAAGTTCGCAATTTTTCCGCATTTTCCGTAGTTTTTCCGGGTTGGTGTATATGGGAAATATTCTTTAAATATTTTTCTTCATCTGTATACAAAATTTTAGGAAAATCGGAAAATTTTGTACCACGAGGCATTTTGAAAAGCGACATTTTAAAACGCGACATTTTAAAACGCGACATTTTGTACCACGCGACATTTTCTACCTCGCGGCATTTTGAAACGCGACTTTTTAAAACGCGACATTTTGTACCACGCGACATTTTGTACCTCGCGGCATTTTAAAACGCGACATTTTAAAACGCGACATTTTGTACCACGCGACATTTTGTACCTTGCGGCATTTTGAAACGCGACATTTTAAAACGCGACATTTTGTACCTCGCGGCATTTTGTACCTCGCGGCATTTTAAAACGCGACATTTTGAAACGCGACATTTTGTACCTCGCGGCATTTTGTACCTCGCGGCATTTTGAAATGCGACATTTTAAAACGCGACATTTTGTACTTCGCGGCATTTTGAAACGCGGTATTTTAAAACGCGACATTTTAAAACGCGGCATTTTGAACGGTTCCCGTCGTATATATATACGAGTATATTTAGTATCGTTAGAAACAAGTTCAACATATGATTTCTTCAATTTAACTAGTTCCTGATTAAATTTCAATTATTCGTTTCGTAGTTTGAGTTTCAGTTTGAAATGTATTAATTGTTATATTTAACTACACAAATCATTTTTCATCATTCAATACATTTATTCAAAATTTACCGGTAACCTAGTACCTACAAACTACACTAAGTATTATTAACAGTTTACGTAACATTAACATTCTTAAGAAATTTTTATGACTTTTGTACGCGTAATTACATTACATTACGTGAAAACATACAAACTGGTTAACAAAAATTACTTTAGGTTTAAAAATCAAAATAATGATGATGACAAAATGGTTAATGATTGTAACAAATTACTTTTGTAGTGTTTATGATAGTCTTACTAATAAAAGCAATAATATATAAAAATGTAGGTATCAAGTATAATAATAAAATGAAAACGAAAGTTTATGTTATTCGGTTGGTTCATATCTTCTTTTGCGCCTTTATGGTTCTCGAAATTATTTATTGTAATTTTAATTTATGAGTTGTATTATTACGAAAATACTTGTATAAAGAGGTGGTAATAACTTTTTTCGATTTTTCATCTTTTTATTTTGTAGTTTTTGTATGGTAGACGTAACAGTTTGTTACATAGTTGATAAAGAATAGCAAAGCTATTAGTAATTTAAATTTTACTGTTAATTTTGAATCAATCTTTTATATTGGTATTTCATAATTGGTATAAAACTTTGATAAACTAGCCAAATGTGACTTGACACTTATTATTATATAGAAGTGTATCGACTAGCAATACATTGTATTTTTTTATTTCTTATATTTACAACATCTTGTTATCAACGGTTATATTCACAGATTTTTCACAACTTACTTAGGAATACCATGTGTATTTAATGTATACATAATAGAAATAGAACAATAATTTTTCTGATCAATATTACATTAATCAATAAAATATATAGTACGATGAGCATTCAATACGAGCAGACGTATTTTTCGAACACTATAGTTAAATAATTATAATTAAAAGTGTAAAGTCGTCATTCTGACCTAAATTTCACAAGAATTTTATTTTAATTAAAAAGTGCAGTGTTTAAGTTTTAAAAAATTGCAGTGCTAATCAAAAACTTAATTGTTGTGTGCATATCATTTTAAAAGTGTAGTAGCGTACATTATAAAGTGATAATGACACAAATTTTGGGTGGGTATAGAAAAAACGACAAATGAATGGCCCTTTGGTGGAAGAAGTAATGCACTTCTTAGAACACCACCAACAACTCCACCGCCGGAGATCACCACAATGCGATGTGAATTACTGAAGTCAACTATTGAAGCCACCCCCAGTGCTCAAATAGATATTATAAACAACGCGGAGATAGTAAATAAATTTCACCAAATGGAAAAATTAATCGCGCAGCTGACCAATGAAGTTGCCGTTCTAAAGAAAGAAAACATAATGCTAAAAGAAACAATAAATACCAATAACAACGCAGGAAACTCAACATTAGTGAGCAACCAAGAACTCGCCTCAGATCAAGCCAAATATCACACTGATGAAGACGAGCTTGAAAGAGAAACCAACTGGATACTAGAGAAATCCAAGAGAGCAAATAAGACACCAAGAAAAGAAACAAACCTAAGCAAGAGAAAAGCTGAATCGTCACCAGAAATTGAGCCAATTCAAACCCATACCAAAAGCGCCAATGCAATTACTGCCCAAAAAGTGCGTGACCCAGAAAAAAAGAAACAGCTTCCACCCCCGATCAACATTCTAGGCATAGCAAATCACGGCAGTATTCAGAAACTGATGAAAGAAGTAGTAAGAAATGACTACAAACTAATATCACTCAGTAATAACATCTGGAAAATAAACACAACAGAGGCCGAAGACTACAAAGCTCTAGCCTACGTATACCTACGAAGATAAAAATGATCGATCAATTAAAGTAATGGCAAGAGGTCTCCATCCAACTTGTTCAAAAGATGAAATTATTGAGGACCTGCAAAACAAAGGTCTAAAAATAATCGATGCAGTTAACATTATCAGAAAAGAGAGACGAAACAGAGACGGGAATGCTGAAATCACGAGAAGAGGTCTCCCACTTTTCATGCTAACCTTCCACAACAAAGAACAAATAGAAAATATTTATAATATTAAGGCTATCGTCAACCTCAGGGTTAAAATAGAAACACCGAGAAAGGTCACTCGACTAATACCTCAATGTAAAAACTGCCAAAATTATAATCATACACAAAAGTACTGTCACCGTGAACCAAGGTGTGTTAAATGTGCAGCAAAACATGCAGGAAACGAGTGCACAGTTCCCCGAAATACAGCACCGAAATGTATCAATTGTAAAGGCCAGCATCCAGCAAACTACAGAGGGTGTGAAGTTGCAGTACAACTACAAAAAATGAGAGATAAATCACGCAAACCAGATACAATACGAAATATACAACCTATAAAAAAAACACAGAACCAAAACCGCCAATTTCTAACATGCAAAGAGAGCGAGTAATCGAAAACGTTACTTATGCACAGATAGTCCAGCAGACAGAGCAGAAACAGTCTAAAGTGGAGCTCGTTCTACAGGATATACTGAAAAACATAGAAAACATCAACGAAAGACTTACTACGCAGGAACGAAGTCTGCAAAAAACACTAGAAGAAATGAAATCACAAACTAATTTCAATAAAAGAGTAGACGGAACCCTTCATCGAGTGATTGACAATATAAATTATATAAAATCAAATTATAAACAAAAGAAATGAATAAAACATTACCCATATGTAACCTGGAATGCAAATGGGCTATTGCATCACATACAGTAACTAGATATATTCTTAAACATGCATAATATAGAAATATGTCTTATATCAGAAACCCACTTCACCAAAACTTCATTCTGTAAAATAAAAGGATAAAACTGCTACCATGCATTACATTCAGAGAACAAAGCTACAGGTGGATCAGCTATCCTCATAAAAGATCATATAAAACATAACGAAGAACTTAAAGCCGAAAAGTTCCCCATGCAAGTCACAACAATCAAAATACAATTAAACAATACAAAAACCTACAGTATCTCAGCAATATATTGCCCCCCAAGCTACAATCTCAAACAAATAGAGTATACTGATCTATTCAAAACACTATAGGAAGTGTCTTTTTAATTGGAGGTGATTATAACGCAAAAAATACCTATTGGGGATCACGGCTAACGACTGTTAAAGGAAAAGAACTGTTTGCAGCAGGCAAACAGCTAAAATGCGAGTTTCACTCAGGCTGTGCACCAACCTATTGGCCTACGGATATCAGCAAGACTCCAGATCTTATAGACTTCTTTATTACAAGAGGGATTTCAGATAATTATATCCATATAGAAAACAGTGAAAGTCTTTTATCAGATCATTCACCAGTTATTATGATACTTAGCCAAACAATCATTATAAAAGAGAGCAATGCGAAATTAACAAACTACAAAACTAATTGGGACTTCTTCCAAACACAGTTAACAAAAAGAATAAGTCTGCAGAGCCCAATACAATGACCAGTCCAAATAGAAGACGAACTAGATAAGCTCATCCATGACATCCAAAGTGCTGCGTGGGAAAGAACTCCAAATTATAGTCAGGAAATGACGCGCAAAGTTAACTATCCAGAAGAAGTAAGAGAACTTCTAAAAAATAAAAGAAAAGCACGAAAGAATTGGCAAAAATATCGACATCCGGAAAATAAGAAGGTATTTAACCATTTGTGTAACAAATTAAAATACCGATTAAAAGACATTAAAAATCAATCAGTTAATAAATATCTTACCACTCTAACTGGCAAAAAGGTACTGATTATTCATTATGGAAAGCAACTAAAAACCTTAAAAGTCCCAAACTCCAGGTTCCTCCAATTAAAAATAAAGAAAATATAGCTCGAAATGCTAAACAAAAAGCAGATTTGTTTGCCAATCACCTTGAAGAAACATTCCAGCCTTACCCCAAACAAACAGAAGAGGAAAATATTACTTCAATATATAAACAGAATGAAATAAAAATTACACCTGTAACATTGAAAGAAATTAATTGGGAAATCAAGAATAATCTGAATGCGCATAAGGCTCCAGGGTATGATCTTATAACGGGTCAGATAGTAAAAGCGCTACCAGAGAAAGCATTGAGGAAACTAGTGCATATAATTAATGCAGCATTTCGACTAAGATATGTACCAAGACAATGGAAAGTTGCAGAAGTAATTATGATACTTAAGCCGAACAAACCTCCGAATGATAAAGCTTCATAAAGGCCAATTTCTTTGCTACCAACATTATCGAAACTATTTGAAAAGGTTCTTCTTATAAGATTAAAACCTATTATCGAAGAAAGGAATCTCATCCCCACACATCAGTTTGGATTAAGGGAAAAACATTCTACGATAGAACAAGTACATGTACATTGAATTACTGATGTAATCGAGAAATCATTTGAAAACAAACAAATATGCTCAACCGTATTCCTCGATGTAGCGCCAGCTTTCGACAAAGTATAGTACCAGGGGCTAGAATTCAAACTTCACCGAGATCTTCCGGAGCAATTTTTTCAAATTTTAAAATCATACATATCCGAGAGGCGCTTCCGAGTAAGATATGAGAATGAATACTCTCAAATAAAATAAAAAAAAATAACAGCAGGAGTACCACAAGGGAGTGTTCTTGGACCAATTCTTTATCTCCTATATACAAGAAATATACCAATTACTGAAGCAACATTGGCCACTTTCGCCGATGACACGGGAATACTTGCAACAGCAAATAACATCAATGACTCCACTAGTAAATTACAGAGGGCTACTAACCTGATATGTAATTGGGCAAAGAAATGGCAAGTGAACCTTACAAATCTAAAAGTTTATCATATACCAATTATGATAAACTCGATAGCAGTACCGCATGCAAACACTGCTAAATATCTCGGCATGACTTTAGATGCTAAATTTAGATGGAAGGAACATATAAAAAAAAATTAAAGAAGGCGGAAATAGTTCCAGAACTCAATGCCACTAGAGGCCCACGGTTCAACCCACATACACATACAGATTAAAAACATCCAGTCGTGATTGATGAATCGTCACCACTCCGGGAATCGAACCCGAGACCCCCGAATAACAGAGCAAGTACGCTACCTTCTCTGCCACGAGAGCGACAACGAACATATAAAAATGAAAAGAGATGAACTAAACATAAAATTCAAAAAAATGTATTGGCTTTTAGGGAGACAATCTGAACTAGCGATCCACAACAAACTTCTGTTATACAAACAAATTCTAAAACCTGTATGGACATATGGCAGCCAACTCTGGGGTTGTGCCAAAAAGTCAAATATCAAAATCATACAAACAGCTCAAAATAAGATCCTGCGATGCATCGTTAATGCACCGTGGTACATTTGAAACGATAACCTCCATTGAGATCTAAAGATCGACTTGTTTATCATGCGACAAAACATCTACAACGTCTACAAACCAGCATGAAAATCTGGAAAAGCGCTGTTTGCTGACTACCACTCCAACAAGAAGACTGCAAAGAACCAAACCGCTGGACTTATCGCGACCGGGAGGTCAGTAGATCTATACTGTGGCGAAAAATCTGAGGAGTTAAACGATACTAGAGATAATCATGTGATTGCTCCGACAAATGAAAACGTATTATGCAATGTAAATTACTAAATGGGTACAAGACTCAGTCGTAATATAAAATAAAATAAAAAAAAAATAAATAAAATATGCAGTTAATCAAACATCATAAACTTTTGAGAGTACATAATGACGCCTAATAAAAAAGTAATAATGTTTACTTGTGTTTTGCATTGATAGTATTAGATGTTCCATCTATCGTTTTTAATGAACAAAAATCGGTTATTTCGAGTGTGGTAGCATTTAAGACATTTGTGTTATGGCAGAAAATTAGTTTAATGTTGAACATTTATGAAATTATTCAATTGACGATTGAACAAAAGTGGGAAATATTTAAAATTTACTTTGAAAGTGGTGATTCTTCTACCCAAACTGGATAGAAATGAAATGCATATAAGGCAATTTGTGGATAAATTTGAGAAACGGGTTCGAGAAACTTAATTATTATTATTGTTCAGCCGAGAGTATTGTATCTGTTACTTATAATTTATTTTAACATCTATCAACATCAACTCGCTAATTCAGTCGGTAATAATAAGCAACCAGTTAGTTTACATCGAGGAATGGAATCGCAAACTACAAGAACGTTCATTAATGTTGAGATGCAACAAAGTCTCTCTGTAAATTACACCAGAAATGACTACAAAGATGATATGGTCGAAAAACAAAAACCTATCTCGAAAGAAAAATAGAAGAATTGAAAAAAAGTACTCTGCATTTCATACCCATAGATGACTAGATAATACCAATGGATCCTCATTTAAAAAAAGATCATCATTATAGAGCAACCAGGAAACTAATTCCCAAAAAATACAGTAAATTAATTGCTAGCATCCGCAAGTATGGATTATAAACAGTAGCTTGGCAATTGTACATCAAAGGTTCTCAAAAATGAAGATGTTCTGATGAGAAATATACTCCATCGAAGAAGCATTGGTCAACGACAAAAGTCCAATAGAATATATTAATCTAGAATGAAACAACTATCCAAAGAAATAGAGATAATTGATAAGCAATACAGATAGAGATTCTAGTAGAATGGAAGAAGAAAAATAAACAATTAATTACTTCCAAGTTAACCACTATGAAACCCTTAAGAATAGAGTGGATAATAAAATGATGCGATTACAATGCAACCAACAACAAACCAAAATATAATCTTTTGAAGAAGCTATGGCGATTATGGGCAATAGAGCTCGTTCAACAACATATTCACTGAGCTCACATCACAACAATAACTAAATATCCGATACAATAAAGATAACATGTTTGAAATCAACCGTACAAAAGTTCATCTCAGTTAACAAGTCAACTCTCAACAACTGTTGAAAATTACAACAAATACTAGAGGATACTGCAAGCGAGATATAACAACGCTAGATTACTAACAAACAAGAATTTCAACTCTTTGTTGGCTCTACTAACGATATGCATGGTACTACAACTGAAATACTACACAATATCAGCAAGTTAAAAATTAACTCTCCCTTCGAAGCACTAGTTCTATTAATGTTCATTCAAGGCAAAAAACTAGATCCTGAATCCACTAGGCTATACAACACAACGTTAGAAAACTCCAAACAAATTTCTCAAATGGACTACAATCAATTCAAGCTGATGCCAACACTAGTCTGAAATAAACCGGTCAGCGAAACAAACACCTGTGTTCGCTGTTTAACTCAACATCCCAAAAGGTAGTTCATAAAAAATACAGGGTCACAGGCAACACTAATATCATCGAAAGCTGCATATCTTTTGCAAAATAACCTATGACTAATAGGCCGTTAACGGTTCTTACGGCGTCTCAACTGAGACCATACGAACCAGTTTTAACAATTGGTGCATATTGTAGGTGGTCAGCCCAACAAATATTTATAAATACAATCGCCTTTTATGTCATTCGGTGAATGTTAGTTTTTGGTCAACGGCGAGAATCGAACTCGAGACCGCGGCGTAATGAGAAACTCTATTAACCATTAAGCAACAATCGGCGACTTCTGAATACTGTTGGCGTGTAAATTACACGATGTTATTTACACGGTTTTTTACATATAAAAAACGTCTTATTTCATAAGGTTATTTTTGACATTCTATATGTAAAAAACGGTTATATGTCAAAAAACTGACGCACCATCTCTTATTAAATATAATTGTTACTAAAACAAAATTTGTTAAAAAAATCTTATTATTTTATGAATGGAATTTGTGAAATAATTAACTGTGTACAATATTTTTCGACATATTAAATGTCACAATAATTTTTGATTTAATTTAAAATTATTAATATGTTAATTTTAATCATTTTAAATTAAATCAAATTAAGGTCGGGTGGAGGTGAAAAAAATCACTTTCTAACTTATATCACGGACTTGAAAACTGACTGATTTTGCAAATACCCATTTATCAATATTAATTAATAATGAGCAAAGCAAACGTTTGTAAATTTTTGACATTTTAAAATAGATGGCCTTGCGAATGATGTTGTCTTCTTTTTTTACATTTATTACGTTTTATGTAATTTACGCTGGTTTTTACATAATTTACATAAAAAATGTAAAAAAATCGTTTTGTACATGTAAAATATAAACAGTGCTTTGAACACCAAGAAGAAAAAACATATGTCAACATATCCGGTATAGGCAAGAGCGAGGCGGGAATCTGTAGTCACTCGATTAAAATAAAACAAATGCCAAGATTCGATGCAAACTTAACCTTTGACGTCGAAGCCTTGATATAAAACCAGTAAGCAACAACTAAATAAAACTGATATTGATTCTGGAGCATGGACTTATCTTAACATCATAAAGTTAGCCGAGCCATACTACAATAAATCCCAACCAATTAATATAACTTGGCGCAGACTACTATCCATTATTAATAGTTGGCAGTATTATTAAAAGTAATCATCAAGGACCAATTTCATTTCTGGCGAGCACTAATTTAACGAATACAATCCAATTAAATTAAATTAATGCTTTAAAACGTTAGGTATATTATATAACCTGGCAGAAGATATGTTTGAATTCAATACAACTGGACTGCAGCCTTCTAACAACCAGCCCACTAAACGTCGTTCCTATCTGAATCATCAAAACTGTTTGGTCTAATAGGGTGGCTATCATGGCCAAGTTTATAATGCAGGGTGTATGGAAAACTGGAATAAACTGCGATAAACACTTACCTGAAAAAATAAACACCAAATGGCAGAGGTACAAGGATGATCTGAATGAAATATCATATATAAAAATTCCGAGATGGATCGACGTAATGTCAAGGTGCCAAATATAACTGAATATGTTTGCTAATGCATTATCTCCACATGAATACTGCAGGACAGTGGATGATAGTGGTAAAATAAAAACTCAGTTATTAATGTCCAAAACACGAGAAGCACCTTAAATTAAACGCAACCTAGTTATAAACTAAATTAATAAAACATGTACAAGACACCATGAAACTTGAAGATGTTAGCACATACGTCTGATCAGATTCTACCATGACACTATGTTAGATTAAAGGAGCGGTAATGATAATAATAAAAGAACATCATATATTTTCAAATTTTTTTAACAAGATTTACTCTTGCAAGATCTACTCCTAAAATAAAATACTCTACTTAAAATAAAATCAAGCGTACGGTTGCTTATTGCTTTCGGTTTATCAACAACTGCAAACATAAAAAGAAACAATGGAGATCTGACTGGTAATCAACTTAAGATTGCAGATATAACAATTATGAAATTAAACTAAGATCAGGATTTCGGAAGGGAAACTGCCAGCAAGTCTAAAGATAGATAAAAACAGTAAGCTAGCCTCATTTTGCCCATTCTAGGATGAGATTGGTCTGCTACGTGTCTCCCATATTCATAATTATAGTCTGCCGGTGGTCAGCAAACCTATACTCCTAAATAAAAACAATATAATTACGAAGCACATAATTGAGGATACGCATTAAAAACAGTTTACTTGATGGTGCAAAACTTACAATGTCAATTCTGAGGCAAAAATATTGGACCATTGATGGAAATCGAGGTGTAGCACAAGTGATACAAAAATGCGTGATGTTTTTGGCAAAAAAAAGAACATGAAACAACTAATTACGCAGCTTACGATCATCAAAAGTGAAGCTGTAGCGTGAGAATTCGTTCCAGATGTTGGGCTTTCGGAAGGCCAAGATAGGAGGAAGAAACCAAAAAGAAAAACACAAGAGACGGTCTCTTGATGTTTATGGTCAATTCATCACATATTCAAACACCAATCTAAAATAAACAAAACTAATCAGAAACTTAATCTAACTATTTATCTAATTGAACTTATCCTATCGTTCAATATTAAATTATAAATGGGTTTTTTGGTTGTGACACGAAGGGTTAAGATTTTATTGATATATAACAGTATTAATTTATGTAGGTTACAGTGATAATATTTTATTTCAAACTTTATATTAAATTTACAAACTACAATTAAGTTGCGCGAACACGGTTTAAGTCAAAAGAACAACCGAAATCTTTAATATGGTTAATGTCACCCCGCTAACATAGCCAACAAAACTAATTTACATTTTTTTTTAAATTATTTTAAACGTGTTTTTCACAGAAAATAATTAAATAATCATTTAAATGTATCATATTTCTATTTCTGCATATTTCGAATTTCTAGTATTACTTTTCATCTTGATACCTTACTTTCCACTGAGGATTTCATCGTGGTCCAATTATTAATATTACAATCGTACGGTTTTTTTAATAAAAATTCATCAGAACCAATTTGAAATCTTATCCAATTATAGTTCATTTTAGTTACTAATTGGTATTATAATGGAAACGTTAATAAATTGCCAAGATTTGGAATCAGACAAGTTCGCAATTGAATGATAACCTGGCAGAAGACTTAGAGGACTTAAAGGACCTATAACTTCTTTCTTTGTGGAATTAAAAAACCATTTTGATAAGGAGAGTGTGGACCCGACCAAATTACCATGTCGTGCTCACCAGCCAGCCCTAAAAACTCCTCAGCGAGAAACGGCTTCTTGCTTCGATAAATTGAAAGCGATCCATGCAGAACTAAAAACAGAAATAGCGTCTGAGCTTGATCAAGTTTTTGGGAACCACTCGTGTTTAACTTCACGTCTTCTCCACGTCCAGCAGCGAATATCCCGAATTTCAGCCTCCAAAAGTGTTGCTCGTTCGGTTGGAACGTTAATGACTTCTTGCCAGTCTTTGCTGGCAAGAAGTCATTAACGTTCCAGAACCAGAAACTTGTTTGGTCCAAATCAGCCCAAAAGTTTTGATTTATTGAAATCAGCCCTTAACACCGCCCCTGTGCTGAACACGGCTGATTTCAATAAACACTTTTACATACAGTGTGACTTTAGTTCAACGGGAGTCGGAGCCGTTCCGTTTCAATGATTTCATTCGCACCGCTATCTCTATCGGCACTTACAAAGATTAGTCGGTTTTTATCCTTGCTGTGTAAATGAATCATACAGAATTAACCAAAGATAAGGTTACGATTTAGCCGAGTGTTTATTCAAATAATTTATTCGGTTCGATCACTGAATTCTGGATATTAAACTCGCCAACTTTAATTTTTACAATAAATTTATTCCCCCATAAAAGTCCACAAATAATTATTATTACACTTATTTTCCACAATAAATATCACAACAATCATTTAAACACTTCATTTCACCTATTATCACTTCCCGATATTAACAGTTTGAAACAAATGTCTACACCTGTTTATGCAACGTAAATCCTTGTGGAACATTCCATTATCGTTTGCATTTCTACACTTCGCGAATATTCTTTCGTCGTATATGGTTCTATTTCGTTATTTATTTTTATTTTGTTCGTATGTGTAAGCATTAGGTTATAAAGTAACTCCTAAACTATTGCTATAATTTTTAACTCTTTTTAATTATCACAGGTGTCACTGTGATTCGTCACATTATCCTCAACCCGAACCTGTTTGTCCCAAACAGGATCCAGTTCTCCTCCTCTATAGAACGCCAGTCGATCCAGGTATACAACCTTGGGTTTACTCTTCGAATTGTACTCCTGTTTGAATTCTATAGATCACGTCGTTAATTCTGGTTATGATCTTGTACGGTCCCTCCCATCCAGGTTGTAACTGCTTTGACAATCCTTTATTGCGTTGTGGTTTGTGAAGCCAGACCAATTGATCCTCGTCAAAGCCTTTGTTGTTTGCTTGTAAATCATATCGTACCTTTGTTCGATCATTTGACAACTTGATCTTTTGTCGGACAAATTCGTGAATGTTGTTGATCTCCTTTTTCATGTTGTCCACATATGATTATCCACACATAGCTGATAATGAAACTGCTCCAAATTTGAGATCTCCTGGTAGTCTCAGCTTGCTTCCAAACAGTATTGTAGCTGGTGTTACTCCCGGTGTGTATATACCGATGATCGATATGCCATCAGGAACAATGGAATAACCTTATCTCAATTTTGTGGATTATTTACAACTGTTTTGGAAAAAAAATCCTCTATTGTGGCATTGAAACGCTCCACCATGCCATCAATCCACCATGCTGTGGGTGGAAAGGTGTTGTCTGCGTTTTACTAATTCCCAGTAGTTGACAGATCTCTTGGAAGACAAGCAATTTAAAATTTCGCCCTTGGTCGGAATGCAGTTCCATGCGCACTCCATAAGGGCTGATCCAATTAAATATCACTGCATTGACGATTGTGTTTGTTTCCTGTTTTGGAATGGGGTATACCTCTGGCCACTTACTGAAGTAGTTCATTACTACTCACATATATTTGTTGCCACTTTCGCTGGATGGAAATGGTCCTGGAATAGCTATGGCAATCATCTCAAATGGTGTTCCAACATTATATTGTTGCATCGCTCCACAGCTCCTCTTTGTTGGTGCTTTTGACACCATTCAGCCACTGCTTGTCTACATCCTGTCCAGTAGAACCTTTTACGTACGTACCTTGGCTAACGTTTTGTTGATTCTCGCTACTACTACCAACGATTGCTTTTTCGTGCCATCGGAGCTCTCCCATTTTAGCTTGAGGCATCCGTATTCCATGGTTAAACTATTCCACTGGGCCCAATAAGCCTCGCTAGTTGGGTCTTTATCCGCAATATCGCTCCATGTTGGGCGACATTCTTCTTCCATGAATTTAATGATGACTTATAAATCTGGATCCTCACGTTGCTCTTTGTAGATAACATCCCCCGTCCATTTATCAGCCGGCAACACCTTCATAAGTCTGATGTCAACGATGTTTTCCTTGTTTTCTACCCGTCCGCAATGTTTACAATCCACTCGATATGGCCGTCTTGACAATGCATCCGCATTTCCATGAGCGCTTGCTTTCCGATGTTGAATTTCGTAGACAAAACTTCCTAATAGCTTGATTTTGGAGACAATACTACTGCACATCTCGTATCTGGATCCCGTATTCCATTGATGAAAACGTCGCTCTTGATCCGCTCTGAATGTTCACCTGCCATGTTGTAGAGAGCAAGGTGCACTAAATTTGTTCTTTCAAATATTCTATCTTGTAATAATATTTATACGGTGATAAGCTTTTATACCTGTAAAACATAAAATTACTTTTATTTAAGGTAGTAACCACAAATATTTGAAATCTCATCAAATTATAATTGCAATAGTTGTAGCATCGGTAGCTTCTAATATGGTGTTTACTACTGACTTGGTAACGGATAGTGACATAGGCACAAAAGAATATAATATTTTTAAATCCAGAAATCAACGTAAGGCTGACAGTTGATACTTTCAAAACAATTATTAATGTTTTTTTTGGACTAATATTCTGTTTATTATAGTTTTATCCAAATCTTTATCATTAAATTGATCAATTCGCGCGGAAGGGATCAGTTTCGAATCCCAATAGTAACTGGATGCAAAACGGATTTTTTATTATTCAATAAAAGTCATAATTTAACAACTGTACCTCCTGTGGAAGTGTGGGACTCATAAAGTGTTGTTTCTTCAATGCCAGTACTTTAGACAGGTAAAAAGCTCTGCATATAATGCAAAAGAAGCAATGTAATATCATTATTAATTCAGTTCCAATCCAAATATTGACTGTTATTTATTTAAATAGAAAGTACATATAAAACTTTTAACTTAATAGATAGTCTACTTATTGCTTTGTATTTAATTACTTCAAATTTACTTCAAATTTAAAAACGAAAAAAATTCAAAATTTCCTTAAATTAGGTGAGCAGATGTTATATACTTTTAATATTTTATTGCATCAATAAACAAAAAGTTTTATTAAATTTACAAATAATAAAAATGTACAAACGTTTCCAAAGGAATTAAACCATTTTAATTTCAATAAAAGATATGGTTCTACCAAATGGGTCACTTGTTTAAAATGAATCAGGGAAACAATAATAAATAATACACTACAAATTTTAATAAAAAAACAAGGTTTGGTTTCTTTAGTTTAGCACATCCTCAAAAATCATTTTAACCATATCTACAAACCATTTCAATCATTTTAACCATATCCTCAAAAATCATTTTTACCATATCGAACCTAGTGTTTGGAACTACATACATTAAATGAGATGATTTTTTTAATACTATAAATATTTTATTAGATCAATTTAAATACAGAGACTTAGAAATTTTTCATTTTTCCAATCAACTTTTTCTGAAATTTTTTAAGGCCGAGAGACTTAGAAATTTTTTATTTTTCCAATCAACTTTTTCTGAAAGTTTTTAATGCCGAGTTCATAGAAATCACTTTAAATTAAGCGAATTCTTGTTGTGTTACGTTTAAAGTTATTTTTATCAAATAACGTCAGTGTGTAAAATTCACTGTTGAGATTTTACATGTAAAATAAGTTTTATACATTTTTTATGTAACTTATGTAAAAAACAACGTAAATTACATAAAACGTAATAACATGTTTAAAACGAAGACAACTTCATTCGCAGTGCCATCTATTTTAAAATGCAAAAATTAACCGACGTTCGCTTAGCTCATTATTAATTAAAATGGATAAATGGGTATTTGCAAAACCAGTAAGTTTTCAAATTTTCGATAGGAAGAAGATTTTTAAACAGATAGTGATTTAGTTACAATAAGATTTAATAAGAGGTAGCGCATGAGTCTTTATTTTTACATAACATCGTTTTTTACGTTTTTTTACAAATAGAATGTAAAAAATTAGATTATGTAAGTAACACGTTTTTCCATATAAAAAACCGTGTAAATAACATTGTGTAATTTACACTCCCAACAGTGGTAAAATTATTATAAGTTATTATAACTAAAATACATTTGTTGTTTTGTTCATTGATATTTTGTAGTTTGATAACTGTTAGATAGTTGTTTTGTTATATAAAAGTTATATTTATTAAATTTGTGGGAATATTTTGAACAGTTTTAGCTATCAACGTATTTCATTAAGTGACGATTTTTAAATACTTTTATGTAAAAAACATTTTAAGTTAAGTTATACATTTTTTGATTGAAATAATTTTGTGGTATTTATAATTTGTTAAAATAAATGTTCATTTTATTTTTTGGTTCAAAATATAACTACTAAATAAAGTTCATAATTGATATTCAACAATTTAAACAATGTTTAATAAACATGAATATCACAATGGAAAATCAAATTAAAATAAGTAAGGATTTGATAAATTAAATCTGTGTTTCTTTAAATATGTCAAAAAATAATAAAAAAGGTTGGTTTCTTCTTAATAAATATCGAATTGTTGAAATAAACACTATACCAGAGACAAGTGTTAAAACATTAAGTAAATGTGTCTGAAGATGTACAAAGTTCTTTAAGTGCATCTTCTGTTACGTCCATCGACTACTATAGTACTAAAATCAGGTCAAATTTAACGAGAAAAAAACACAAATATGCACATTCTCGCGTAAAAGAAGTCACAACGAATAACCTTTTGTGGTAAAAGGTCACGTTCTCGTGAGTTGTGACTCAATTCGTCTGCTTGGTGTTCAGATTACCAACAATCTAAAATGGAATGAACACACTATCGCATTAGCCAAATCAGCTTCACGTAAACTCGGGTTCCTCAATAGATGCAGACGGTTTTTTAAATCGCATCAGGTTCTCCAAATATATAAAAGCTTTATTAGACCTTGCATAGAATATTGCTGTCAAGTTTGGGGTGGAGCATATGGCACTGCTCTCCAGTTGCTCGATAGAGTTCAGCGGCGTGTCATCCGAATAATACGAAACCCCAGACTTCCGAAAGATCTAGACAGCCTACAGCACCGCAGAGATGTTGCAGAACTCTGCGTGTTCTATAGATTAATAAATGGTAAATGTTCTGCAGAATTAAAGGAGTAATTATTACGAATTGTAATTAATATGTTTAATGTTCACATTTCATAATATCTACATTAATAAATCATTAATATCGGTACTGCAAACGGTACATCTTCCAACAACCAGGATCACGGTCGCGACCACGCCAGTTTTTTTTCTCATACAATTATTTTATTTTATTAAGTTTGTTTAAATTTAAGTTAAGGCTTAGCAACCTTTCTTGGAGATAAGTTTCCTTTGATTCTCTTTCTTTATGGTGGTGGTGATTTTTTTTATCAAATATCTAACATTAATATATAACCATTTGTATGTGGTTGAATAATAACATTTTTTTTATTGTTACTTTTTTTTGGTTTGATAACACTAAAAATAAATTATGGTTAAACTTTAACTTTATTATTTCATGAACATCAGCTCTTAAGATTATTTTTTTTGCTTATTGTCTTCATTTTGTTCGATCTCTTTTGTTGCATTTCAGCATGAGGGGCTGAAAGCCTTTATATAAGGATAAACCCGGGTATGTTAACTTAATTTTTTTTTGTTTTATTTAAATTTATTCCTTTAAGTTCCGGTATCACTAACTTTTGTTATTTTAATTTTTTTAATTTAAAGTACATCATATGCGCAACTGTTATCTTATTTTTTTATAACTGAATCAGTTGTTTGTTTCATAAGATGGCTTAAAATTTTAATTTTACAATTAATCATCATAACTTTTTTTGTTCTTCATTAATTTATTTATATTACGTTATATTGTTTGATTTCACTATATAGTCGCATTGATTCTTGTAATTAACTATTGACTTCAAATGTTAGTATAACTCTATAGTAGAATCAAATAATATAGATTTTTTTTTATATTGCGGTGTTGCATCGACTTCCACTAAAGTCTAGTGTTGACTTCGGTGTTGGTCAGCAACCCAAACCATAAACCCCTATATGTTTCATAGTTCCATAACTAATGCATCCAATTCAAAAGTACATTGAATTGTGGAGTCATTTAGTTTAACATGGTTCTTTCCATTTTTTTCTACTTCCTTTGGCCGTTTCCTTTTCCGGCAAGCCGAAATATACCTACTCAATATTATCTTGGTCTCATTCTTATTATTAAATAATCTTATAATTTTTTGGTGGTTCAATTTTATATAAATTGGACAAATTCAATAATTACCTTCAAAAAAATTGTGTAACTAGAACTTATTTTTTTCTCAACATTTAATTTCTTTCGAATGTTTGCTAAATTATCTAAACCAACTGACATCCGTGTAAAAACGTTCTTTTTCGTATCTTGAATTTATATTCATAAGTTTGTTTTATTAGTTTTATATAAGAGTGTTACTAGTTATTATAATCATAATTCATTATAATTTTCTATTCACTGGGACGACACAATTATTCTCCCATGATGTCGTCTACCGTATTACGATTCGAGTTGCTAGCGCCTGATGAGTTGCAAATCGAACTAGAAATTAGAAATACTGAGAGTCCCAAAATTCTACACTTGTCCCACAACAAGCTCATCGACAGGCTCTTACTGCTCCTCACAATTAAGTGATTGTATGCACATTTAAATTACAAAATTTGCAGTTGCGGTTGCTTTAAATCAACGACTTTGACAATTTTACAACCAGTTTTTAATAGTGATTGGCTGAATCGGTTCTTTTGAGTATCAGTAACAACTGATACTTTCAAGCGATGAACCTGATACTTTGAACCGATTCAATACTTTCAACTCTTGAGGGAATTTGTGTATTCCTATAATTCTTGTAGACTCTATGGCTAACAAAACAATAATAATAATCAAAATAATTCATATTGATGTATATTTCTTTTAATATTTGTAAATTTTTAATAAATAAAGAATTTTAAAAAATTTATTATTTCTAGTTACTGTTATAGGTGGTGCGTATGTAGAAACTAGAAATGTGAAGTATTAAATGATAAAAATGTAATTTCATTTAACTGAACATAATTCATGTAACTCAAAATACTCGTATGTTTTTACCTCCTTATATTATTCTATAGTATATTGTATGTTCTGTAAAACCGATCGAAAAATAGTGAGAAACTTTGATACAAAATTTGGTATAGAACTCGTTTTTGTTCATTGATGATTGATTGATTGATTGATAGGACTGTAGGACCAAGCGCTAGGCAAGATTCCCGGATAACGCCGGGCCTATTCCTACAGCCGTTTACATAAAACGATAGGTAAGGATAGGAAGGTATATTAGTTAGGAAAGAGCAACCCGGTTACAGACACCATGACAGTCGGTACTAAACTACTATTATCACAAGACAATCACAATTCTAATTTACTAGTCTGCAATCGCCAATCAGCATTCTCCAGTCCACAACACCTATCCGCTCTGCTGTATTTTGAATAAAATTAAAACTAGATTAAAACTAAAATCCTAAAATAAATTTACTAGTTAGTCGCTCAGGAATCTGTAACTTAATTAATTAATTTTATTATTTATTTCAACTCCCATCCGCAAAACTAACCTAATTAAAACATAAGTACAGAACTATGAAAGAAATTTTTTTTATAACTTATGGCTCAGGTATCTGAAACGATTTAATTAATATGACATGATAGTTTAAGCCATCCATTACGATAATGTTACCATAAGTCGTCGACAACATGCTCATCAGAGAATCAAAATAGACTAGGGCGACAATCTTCAGCAGAACCATTTTCCTGTTACATAATTAGTAAATATTTTGTTATTATTAATATATTATTAATAATTTGTTGGTAAGTCTATATCATTTTCTCATTAACATTGGTTATTATTTTTATTAGGATAGGAAGGACATTTCTAATTCCATCATATGTATTTGTGTTACCTCAACAGTTAAAACTGGACTGGAGTATTTACGTTAATTATTCTGGGGTCTTCTCATCATATGCTGCGTATAAAGTTGCGCCTCTATATTTCTAGATCCACCACCAACTAACACGAGGGACAGTATTTATTTATTTTATGACCCGACAGCATTTCATGTACATACATTCGTGTATAGGGTAAATTATTTATATAAATAAATAATTGAGTAAGTTAGCTATAACCTGCAACTAAGCTATAACGTATTAAAATTAAATCATCTACACAAAATTCTAAAAATAAATTTAGTAGATAGGAATCGGTAACGTAATTATTATTAATTTTATTATTTATTTAAATTCCAGTCCACACACCAATCATAGTTAAACAAAAACAAAAATTCTTAATTAATTAACTTACGGCTCCTGAATCTGTAACAATAAATTAAATTAATATGGTATGCTAGATTAAGTACCCGTCAACCATTACCATAATATTAGAATATGTTTGTCAGAAAATCAAAATAAATCTCTGAAAACGTTTAAATTCCAAAATGCAACCTCTTTATTTTTAAATAAAATAAACTTTCCTTGTAAACCCCCTCCAAATATAATCATATTTACACTAATATAAATAATTGAAACCAAACCTTTTCCATAAATTATTATTTTTTTTATTTAATGGTCGTGATCAGGGATGACACTCTACTACAAACGTAGAAGATCCGCCCGACCTTCACCGTTCATTAATCAAAAAAGAACAACTGATATCGACTTCAAAAAGCAACATTAAATCCAAATATGAAACTTAAAACGAAACTTAATAAACTGAAAAAACGCACGAACAACCCACAGGCAAGCATGCACGACGCACAGGCAACAACACAGGCAGGGATGCCACATACATGCAGAAAGTATGGAGCAGAAGCCCCCCAAAAATGGAGGAAATCGACACCCCCGGAGCGAATCCCATTCAAGCAAACCAAACACGATCCAAACTCAACATTCAACCAAACATGTATCTATTAGTAGTAAACAAACTCTAACACGAGAACCAGATTATAAGCATCCAAATTAGAAAGTAATTCAAACCACTCTTAACAACGGTACACCAACCTTCACAAAAATAAAAAGTGCAAACCTATCTCAACCGACATCCAACAAACCGAAATCCATCCAAACACCCCACATTCCAGCAAATCCTCCGGGTCCCAACAAATCCCACTCGCGTCCAAAACCCGACATGCCAACAAAGGCTCCCAACCGCCACTGCAACTAGCTCAACCATCATGCCCGTCCCAATCACAACCAACCACGAAACCTACCTCCCCCTCCTCCAACCACAGCAGTACCATGAGGCCAACAACAAATCACCGGCATGCAGCCACAAATAACTAGAAAACCCGTTTCCTCCAAGACACTCCTGCACAATCGCAGCCCACTCCAGAATCGGGCGACATCCTCCAAAAATCCAGCCAAAGCATCAAAAGCTCCCGACACTACAACATTAAATGCTTCCAAACCACCACTGCAAAACTGCTACAATCCCACCGACACCCAAACATTCTAATAGTTCCAACTTCCCGCCCCTAAAATGAAATCCCCGCCCCTAAAATGAAATCTCCGCCCGACCCGTCACAAACTACCAGATTAAACAACCCTCAACCACAATAGCAAAATGTACCTCCAATAATGGAAGATAGAGACTCGTGTTCTGCATCAAATCTTAACACTCCTGTCCTATAAAATCCCTGAGGATGTGTACACTTTCGTTATTACCTATTTGTCACACACATGCACCCTTGTGCTATACACCGTTACCTCAACTTATTCTATTTCGCACTCAAATACGACTTGCTATCAAATGATATGAATGGAGCTCCTCGAAGTCAACACCAACTATTCCTCTTTTCAAAACTGTAGCAAATTTGAATCAGCGCCTACTGAACCCATAAACAGTTAAAATCGAAGCAGATCCGCCACACCTACAGCAAAGTGACACCCTGAACGTCAGTAGGCATACGCATCCTTTAAAACTCTCCAAAACAAGGACACTCAAATCCTATACAAGACAAAACCTGCATTCTCCATCACCGGCAACGCACCCCAGGACTACGGCTGAAAACCATTCAATCCCGAAACCCGCGACCAAGTCAAGTGTAGGCTAGATTCGAACGACGAAAAATTAAAACCAACAACACTCAAATGTCTACGAAACTGAAAAAACTCCACAATCATGACTTAGAATCACTAAGCAATCCTGCAGTTCGTTAGGAAGCCCCGATACCTCGGCTAGTTTCGGAGGACGCCACCAGACTTCGGACTGAGCCGAAATCGAACAAGAACATGTTGGAGGAACCAACCTCTATCGATATCTGGAACTAACACGCCATCAATTCGCTCTGCACCTGTAAAGGATTTTGATTTAATGATCAAAACCATTGTCTTAAAGATCGAAGGCTACTGTATTGCCCAGCTCAGTCTGGTGGAGGTTAGTTTATCGATGTCGTGGGATAAAAATAGTTCACACTTCGATCCATTTAAATAATAATAATAATAAACATATGTCTGTATGTTTGAATGAACTGAATTATTAAGATTTAATACACTTTAACCACGACTTACACGTCCATAGCCCCTCACGACTTTTCTAATTAAACTTTCATACTAATAAACCAAAAATGCATTATTCGGGCGAATGCCAAAATAAAAAAAAATTAGATAGGAAGTATCGTATAATATTAAGAAAAATTCAATTTAATTTATTCTATATATATAACATTTGTGAATCCATTAATGCAAATAAAATTAAACTTAGAAAACTACACACACTTAACTTAATGACACCAATAACCAAAATAAACTTATATTAAATATATAAAAAAAAACTTAAATACTAAGGTACCTCTTAAATAATTATTATATCAGAATAATGTTGGGCGCCTTTGGATGTCCTCACTAGGAATGTTTCTCAATAATTTTGCTGCATACCAATCGATTATTCCGGATATTTATTATTATAAATTTATTATTACTCCAAGATATTTTAAGTTTTATATATATTTATATTTTTTTTTTATAATTAAATGTTTAATTAATGTTATTTTTGAATATATAAATAATCTTATATTATATTTTTTTTATTATTATAACTATAAGTTTTATTAATTATTATGAAATTGAATTTTTCTTTTAATTTTTATTTTCCCGGCTCAAGTTGTTCTCGTCTTGACGGTCCAAATCCAAAGAGATCGAATCCTATTCGATTTCCAAAAATGTGCATTTTTTTTCTTTTGTTTGAATTTTACATCAGCTGATTACCCACAATCAATGCATTTTTATTATTATTATTTTTTTATGCTACCTGAATACTATTGCCAATACAGTTTATTTTACGACAAACAAGGGTGCACACCGATGTCGTATCATTAAATTTATAATTTCGAAAACCAAAGAAAAGTGATTTAAATCAAAATCAATTGAAACGAATTGTGATTCGTTACACACCCCTCAGCACCAATGCAGCTGAAAGGAAGCTTCCAAAACTAAACCCACCTAAGACAAACAAAACAATCAATCCAACGGCAACGGCCAAAAACTCCCGCTTACATATGAAACTTCAAACATGAATAAAATGCACTGAAAACCAGAAGATCCACCATAACATCATGAAGTACTCAGACAAAGAGCAGTCAAACATCAACCGAACCAAGTCCACACCTCCAATCCAGATCAATGTCCCGCTATACAGGTAAACGTCCCGCTACTGAAAATGTCCCGAACACACCTATAATTCAAACGCCTACAACTGAACCACTCGTGCCAAAATCCATCTACCACCAACAAATATATATTCAATTAATTACCGAATCCCGACCGTGCCTGCTCTACCTAGTCGGAACTCACTCCAAAATATGTCAATCCACTCCACCCCAATGTGTCACTGTCCCTTCGACCATTAATCTATACATGGCACTGCAATAAAATCCTAATAGCATGACAGCCAAAAACTAAATTTTAATTTTCGTACAATAATTAAATATAAGAACATTACATGCAAACCCATCAAATAGCAAAACCAAAAACCAGTAATAATATGTAAGGCACTGTATGCATTTATATATTATATTATAGGCCCTTTCGATTGACATGAATTAATAGAATTAGCTGAATTAACTGAGTCAACTGAAGTGAATTGAGTGTTCGATTCGCACCTTTTCACTTCAGTTAAATATTGAGCAAATGAGTTATCTGAATGTGAATTTTGCTCGTGTAGTTAATTCAGTATTTTATTTTTGTTTTAATTTATGGCATTTATTTTATTTTATTTAAAAATGGTTTCAATTGTTGTTTTCTTTAAAAAAAAAATCGGAATCATATAAGTAATTTTATTAAAAAAATACATATTTTCGCCGTAATTTATTAAAACTATTTATTAAAACTAATATTATAGAAGAATAATTAGTAATATTGCGTTGCGACAACGGTCAAGGTTTTTTGGAAAAATGTAAAATTCAATATTCTAATGTAAAATTCTATCAATATCACTGAAATGCAGCCAAATGTCGCTTCTTCTTGGTGCCATATTTTTATAGTTTATCGTTCAAATCTATTGAAAAATAAACTTAACAGTTTCGTACAATCGTAACAATATTTCACTCACTATCCTACTTGTAAACCAAATTTAAAAATTTGCATAATTCAAAAATTTCTTTATGTAGTATTATTTTGTATATTTGTCCGTTTATTTGTAATTACCAAATAACCGAAATACTCTAAAGAACCGAAATATACAAAGTATCGAATCCAATTGTACAAATTAATTAGTTTTTTAAAAAGTAACAGTTTTACCGTAGCGTAGCATGTGTTAGGCCCGTTGCACATTTTAGCTCGCCTAGTTCCTACCGCTGTACACTTCAGCTATAACATCGCTCACACATACATTCATGTGTAAATAAAATGCTACGAGTTATCTGTCAAAATATTGTATATAAAAATATTTTGTATAGGAAAAAAAAATAAAATCAATGTGTGAGCGATATAGCTGACATTTGCAATGAAAAGACAACTCGAGCTAAGTTAGTTTGCATCGCTCAAATCAGAAAAACGTAGCTCGCATAGTTTAGCTCAAGTGTGCAACGTTCCATACAAAACTCTTTATTTACAACTAAGAGCTACGAACATAGCTCACATCGCTTAGCTTAGCTTAGCTGAAATGTGCAACGGGCCTTATATGAAATTGAAATATGAATTATATTCTCCTTTTTTATGAATATTGTATAGTGCATGATTTTGCAAACGTCTATTATGCATATAATATTAGTTTTCTATAGTTCACTAATTCTCGCAAACGCATATAATATTTATTAATGATATAATATGCGTTTGCGAGAGCAGGTGAACTGTAGAAACATAATTTGTGTTGAACTTTTTTTTATTTGTGTTTACAGAAATACATATAATTATCTCGGTTTGATCCAAATTTTAATTTAATACAACAACAGTCTGTGACATTACTTGTTCCAATAGTGCAACCATCGGTTAGATTCGCTTCAACCAATTTAAACGCTGTAAATAATCATGACAGAACTCAGCGCCAACAATATATTTCACATATATCAACAAATAGACCAAATATGTATCAACCATTACCGTATACACCATCCGCACCTAACCGAGACAATATTCCATTAATGCCGGCTACTTATTCGATAAAAAATCCAATGTTATCTTACAATTATCAACCAGTGCAAAACTCGGAATTTTAAAAATGTTCCTGCCGTGGACCGTAATATTCGATACGGAGTATCTCCTTCGAGAGCTCACTCCACACCCATACATAAGTGGAGAATCACATATGATGGTTCTTTAGAAAGCACTGCGGTTGAAAATTTATTTTACCGAGTTGAACGTTTGGCTTAAAATAATGGTATATCCTTGACACAATTGGTTAACGACGTGTCATTTTTATTCACAGGCATAGTCAACGAGCACATTGGTTAGCTTTACACCGAAATCCAAACTGTGATTGGAATATTCTACGCAGTGCGATCATTCATCGATTCCAAGACCGAAGAACGGATGTCGATATATTAAGATTGTTAGATGGCCTAAACAAAAACCAAAAGAGTCATTTATGAACTTTTATTATGACGTATTAACACTTGGAATTATCCTAACAGAACCATTAAAAGATAGTCAGTTATTAGAACTTTTAAAACAGAATATGTGGCATGGGCTGCGCATTCATTTGGCCGGTCGAATCATTAATACGATTCCCGATTTAGTAAGCGCATGTATTGCAATGGAAGATGCATGGAACAGTGTATGTTATTGTCCAGAAGCCACTTACTCCTACAAACCACTGTACAATACCAGGGTACATGAAATATCTACGGACATACCTTACCATCCAGATAGTCATACTGTACCGAATGATTCATTTCCTCAAGTTGCTGCCATGTGTTCTAATTTACTGCCAAAAGTCGCTCAACCTCCATGCCATAGACAAATTTGTTCCCTTTTAACAAAATCTATTGTTAGCTCGGATCAACCTCTTTAAGACAATATGCCTTATGCTTTAGTTAATATTGCTGGAACACATATTTCAGGACTATTAGACAGTGGAGCAAATATAAGTGCTCTCGGCAAAGATTCAATTAAGTTTATTAGTGATCATCAATTACAACTAGATCGTATTCATGCTTCCAAACAAACTGCTGGTGGTGCGCCTTGAAACGTCATTTTTTTGCGGTTTTTACAGGCCATTATTGGCCCGTACCGTGTCAACAATCTGACTCCATCTGTTTCGATCACGAGCCAGCTCTTCAAACCGTTGTAGACAGTTTGAAGATGCCAGATCGCTCTCTACACCGTGGAGCCATCGTCGCCCACAGCGACCTCTTCGCCTACCGAAAGGCGGCTTTCCCTTCAAAGATCGCTGTATCATTCGGTTCGGATCAGCACGCAGAACATGTCCAAGCCAGCGTACTCGCTGTCCTTTGATTTCATGCACGATGTCAGGAATTTGCATTTAATTACTGATCTCGTGATTGCAAAGAACTCGGTAAGTGCCATCGACGTCGCATTTTGGGCAATACATCACACGCATGATTCTTTTCTCGAATGTTAGAAGCCATCGTTCGTACTCATCCGTCAAGGTCCAACTCTCACATCCATACATGACAACGGGTCTGATCAACACTCTGCACAGTTTCAGCTTATCCGCATTTGCAAGATATTTTGATTTCAGCAGTGGACGTAGAGGATACAAAGCCCGATTGCCAGCGGCAAGGTGAACCTTGATATCCTCTCCCACACTATTATCGTGAGTGATGAGAGATCCAAAATACTTGAATCTCATCACTCCTTCAAACGTGTAGTTACCACTACTGAAATCAATTGCGTCTTGGTCTCGAAAACCAGAGATTAGATATTTGGTTTTTGACTCGTTGATTTTGAGACCAACGGAAGCTGAACACTGTTCCAATCACACAGATATCATCTGCACATGCAAGATGATATCTGAGTTGATTGGATTGTCGGAATAAGATATTGTCCTGAGGTGTTACACTTTTACGAAGGATGTATTCCAACATAAGATTAAAAAGTATCGGGGACAGCGCATCTCCTTGTCGAACACCGGAATTGATTGCAAAAAGTTCTCGATAGCCTGTTCTTAACTTTAACACAGCATTGTGACTGCGTTACTGTCATATTACAGAGATGTACATACTTTTTCGGTGTTCCTAAATTCGGTATTCTTAAAACGTCATAGGTTACATAAATGTCCAAGTGAGTTGTAATGGAAAAACTAAATGATTGCGATTGTTTATTGTTCCGATGTTGCACCAAAATTTATACCTCGGGTATGACTTTTGGGAATTGTTCGGTTTAAGGCCTAACGTTATTGCAGACATTACTTCAGCAAATTTGAATGACAGAATCGGATCTCATAATCAGCATGAACTTACTGATTGCCAACAGCAAAAATTGGAAATGGTTTTTGATCAATTCCCTAGTTTCGAAAAACACGGCCTTGGTCGAACTAGTCTCCTTCAACACACGATAGACGAAGGAGAAGCTACCCCGTGAAACAACGTCATTACGCCGTCTCTCCTGCTGTACAGCAAGAGATGTATCAGGGAATAGATCTTATACTCGACATAGAGATCATTGAAGAGAGAGCGAGCGCATGGAGTTCTCCAATGGCTAGATGCCCGAAAATTAAATCTCGTCACAAAAAAGGATGCGTATCCTTTACCCCTTATAGAGGGATTGATCAGAAGATTGGACTTAAAGGATGCCTTCTGGCGAATTCCTTTGGATCCAAGCTCAAAAGAGAAAACGGCCTTTACAATCCCGAGACGCACTCTATATCAATTCCGTGTTATGCCTTTTGGGCTGTGCAATGCGCCACAAACCTTGTGTAAAAAAAAAAAAAAGGTCATCCCTCACCACCTTCATGACCGAGTGTTTGTCTATCTTGACGATTTGCTAATCACAACTTCTGATTTCGATGAACATTTGTCGTTGCTATCTGACGTTGTCGAAAGGTTAACCAAAGCTGGTTTAACTATTAACGTCGAAAAAAACAAGTTCTTGTTAAAGCAAAAAGACTACCTCGGTTATGTGGAATGAGAGGGAGGGCTAACCTATGCAAGGTGGATGCCGAATATCTTAAAGAAGTATCAACAATTTATTTGGACTAACGACGCACAACAAATCTTTTGATTCCTTAAAAGCTCCCTTGTATTCTGCACCAGTATTAGCTGTTCCTAATTAACAGAAACGGTTTTATATACAATGCGATGCCAGCAGCCGGCATTGGGACTGTGCTATTTCAGTGAGAAGAGGAAGAGCATGATGGACCAATTGCCTTCATGCCCCACAAATTAAATGCTGCACAACGTAATTACAGCGTTACGGAGCAAGAATGCCGGGTGGTAGTGATGGCTATAAAACAATTTCGGGGGTACGTAGTGGGATTTCCATTAAGGGCATAACAAACCATGTGAGCCTGACATGGTTAATGTCATTGAAAGATATCTCTGGGCGACTAGCACGATGGAGCCTTCAGCTTCAAGGCTACAACTTCGATATCGAAAACGCTGTCCCGGATGCTCTTTCACGTATGGACATAGATTCGTTGTAAATAAATTCACTGCTTGAGTCTTACAATATACCTTTCCATGAGGATTTAAACTCACCATATTTTGATTCAACGGAATATCAAGACCTGATTCGTACCATTCAAGTCTCCTTATAGAACTAATATGAAAGTCCTGGGAAATCGTGCTTACATAAATCTTAAGCCTAATGAAACGTCGGATAATGGAAGCGATCTGCTCAATTTGAAACTACTCACTCCTGGATTTTTGAGACCTAATTTAATTATGTCTGCCCACTGGCCACCAACATCTGGTCATTTGGGAATCCACAAGACAATCGAACTTATAAAACGATACTATTTTTGGCCTAGTATTTTGAACGATGTCAGAGCCTTTGTTAGTGCTTGTGCTAGTTGTAAATCAAATAAGGCAGTAAACTATCAATCTCGACTTCCCTGAGGTAGTCTTCCTATGACTTTCCGGCCCTGGCAAAGGATATATCTTGATTTTTTAGGACCTTATCCTAGAAACAAAAGTGGTAACACCTCCATTATCATAGACGATGATCATTTTACCAAATTTGTATTAACTAAAGCGGTGCGGCAAACAACTTCGGTTGAGGTTTGCAAGTTCCTAGAAAATCAGATATTTCTGATGTTTGGTGTACCGGAGGTCATAATTATAATGGGAGACAATTTGAATCACTCAATCTAAAGGCACTTTGTTCCACATATGGAGTAAACCATCTTTTCGCGGCGAAATATTCACCACAAGGGAACGCCTCTGAACGAGTTAACAGGGCTTTGCTTGCCTTGCTGCGTGCCTACATAAAGTCTCATCAAAGAATTTGGAATGAGAATCTTAACGCTATTACTCATGCATTGAGAAACTGCGTTAATGAATCTACGTCGTTCTCACCACATTCTCTGGTATGTGGTTAGCACCCGATTTCGCCTGGTGCAGTCTACCCTCTTCTCCGAGAAGTGTCACAATATACCGGAAATTAAAAACCTGAATTTCTATCTAATTTCTATCAGAAAGCACAGGCACATTTATATAAAGCCCAAAATAAACTAAATACCAACTACAATTCTTGTTCGAGAATTTACTTTCGGAATTTCACGCAAAGTAAAGCGTTCAATAAGTTTGCTTCAAAATTAGCACCGAAATACATAAAATGCACTGTCACAAGTGGGAAATATTGCTTGTGAGGTAGCAGATTCAAACGAAAACCACTTGGCAAATATCATCTCAAAGATGTGAAAGTGTAAAATCTAATTTTCTTCAACGTTGTTATTTTCTTTAGCCCGGCTCATGAGACTATCAACAGGGATGAGTCGTCCCGACGATTAATAACAATTAGTCGCTGCTTCTCGATCTTGTCCACATTTGGCTGATGAGGGAACCATTTCAAATTTGAGATCACCTGGCAGTCTTAAATTGTTGCCGAAAAGTATTGTCGCTGGTGTTACTCCTGTCGTTGTATGCACCGCAGATCGATAGGCCATCAGGAACAATGGAATACCTTGATCCCAATTCCGCTGGTTTTTATCCACTGTTTTGGCGATAAACTCTTCCAATGTGGCATTGAAACGCTCCACCATGCAGACTGTGGGTGGAAGGGTGTTGTCCGCGTTTCATTAATTCCTAGTAGTTGGCACATCTCCTGGAAGACAACCGATTTAAAATTCCGCCCTTGGTCAGAATGCAGTTCCATGGGTACCCCATAACGGCTTATCCAATTATTGTATACCACTGCATTGGCGATTGTGGTTGTTTTCTGATTTGGAATGGGATATAACTCTGAGATACTCACTAAAGTAGTCCATTACTACCAATACACATTTGTTGCCACTTTCGCTGGTTGGAAATTGTCCTGAAACATCTATATCAATCCTCTCGAATGGTGCTCTAACAATATATTGTTGCATCGTTCCGCGGCTCTTCTTTGCCGGTCCTTTCACTGCCATACCTTGGTCAGACTTTTGACACCATTCAAGCACTGCCTGTCTACATCCTGCCCAGTAGAAACTTTTACGTACCTTGGCTAACTTTTTGTTAATTCCTTGTTCCTACGTGGTATTCCTCCAATATTTCTGCCATCCTGATCCTCGGTACTACTACCAACGATTGCTTTGTCGTGCCATCGGAGCTCTCCCATGTTCGCTTTAAGCAGTCGTCTTCTATGGTTAAACTTTCCCATTGGGCCCAATAAGCCTTGATAGTTGGGCCTTTATCCGCAATATCGTTCCATGTTGGAGGATGTTCTTCCTCCATGAATTTGATAATTACTGCCAAATCTGGATCCTCCCGTTACTCTTTGGAGATAACATCCTTGGTCCATTCATTAGCTGGCAACACTTTCATTAGTCTGATGTCGACGATGTTTTCCTTGCTTTCTAGCCGCAATGATTACAATCCACTCGACATGACCATCTTGACAATGCATCCGCATTTCCATGAGCGCTTCCCTTTCGATGTTGAATTTCGTAGACAAAACTACCTAATCGCTCAATCCATCGTGCCGTAGTCCTTCGGGATCAATCCGTAGTCCTTCGGGATTTTTAAACTGAAGTAGCTATGTCAAGGCGCCATGATCCGTTCTTAATAGAAATGATTGGCCATAGAGGTATTTCCGAAACTGTTCCACACATTTCACTATGGCCAACAATTCTCTTCTTGTTACACAGTAGTTCCGTTCTGGCTTCGATAAGATCTTGAAATAATATGCGATGACACGTTCCTGTCCATCGATTTCCTGTGACACCACTCCCCCCAAGTCATAATTGCTTGCATCCGTATCCAAAATAAAACGTTTAACCGGATACGAAAGCAATGGTGCTATACATAATCGCTGCTTCTGTTCATTTAACGCTTTCTCGTGTTCATCACTCCATTAGAACGGCTTGTTCTTCTGTGTCAGCTCGTGTAAACTCCTTGCGATGTTGGTAAATCCTGACACAAATAGGCGATAATATGTGCAAAGTCCTATGAAACTCCTTAGCTCATGTAAATTATGCGGTTTTTGGCCAATTCTTTACGGCGAAGATCTTGTCCTCATTTGTATGAAGGCAAGATCTCCGCCGAAATTGTTGTTATTTTGTGTTCCAAATATTTGACTTCATTTTGGAACAATACACATTTCTTCGGACCTAACTTTAATCCAGCTGATTGGATTCTTTCGAATACTTCCTCTAGATTTCGTAGATGCTCGTTGAAGTCCTTTCCTATAACGATAATGTTGTTCAAATAACCCAGGCATGTTTTCCAGTGGAGTCCTTTAAGAACTCGTTCCATAGCCGTTCGAAAGTCGCAGGGGCGTTACAAAGTCAAAATGGCATGACATTGAATTACCATAATCCATTGCCCACACCGAACGCTGTCTTTTTCTTATCTTCGTCTGCGACCTCCACTTGCCAATAACCACTCTGCAAATCCAATGTTGAAAATATCCTTGCTCCTGCCAATGTATCCAGTGTGTCGTCGATTCTAGATAAAGTGAAACTATCCTTCTTGGTAACTGTGTTGAGCTTCCGAAAATTAACGCAGAATCGCATGCTTCCATTCTTCTTTTCCACCAATACTATTGGTGAACTCCATTGACTCGTTGACTGCTCAATTATTCCCGATGTTTGCATATCAGTTACCATCTTATCCACTTTAACGGAGTTACACTTTTGCCGGCTAAGCTTCAGGGTTTGGTGTGGAGTTGAAGAAGATCAGTATATGCTGGTTAGACCACTACCAATGTACTAAATTTAACATTTTTGTCTAAGGGAATTTTTGACGGAAATGCAAGAAACTATCCTACTTACCTTATCACGTTTGAGATCATACTTACTCCTCATCCTCAACTAAATCTCTTAGTTTCTCATATCGAAAGTAGCACTAGAAGCAACGGCGACACTTTTTCACGCGAAATTGTGAACATTTATTCAATCAGAACCAGAACTTTGAACGAAAACAGTTGCATTGAACCAAAACCTAACAAATTTATTGAAAATAAATCATCAAAAAAAATATAGAAAAATTAAAGAAAATCTAAATTAATTACTTTAAGAAACTGACGTCAGGCAAAATTTAAACTATGTGAATTCTAAATACTCATAACTTAATAATACCACCACCAAAATTATATAAGAAAAATTTAAAAAGAAATTATCAAAAATTAAACAAAATGAATTAATTAAAAAAAAACCTTAATTATTGATGAATAGCAGATGTCCCACGATGACGAAGATTTATTTTATTTACTAATGGGGTTTACGTTGCAAATGACCAGCCTTTTTTATTTTACGGTTAAATAAGTAGTCATGTTACAGTTGTACACATTGAAATTACCACACGAGATCAAATTTTATTTCACAAATCCATATTACTTATTATTAGTTAATTAATTATTATTTATAATAAAAAAATTTTATTCGTCAATCGCTCTTACGACTTATTTATTTTGTTTGGTTATTTATTTGTGTCTGCATTTCGATTTATTTGCACCGCAATATAATTTAAATTTAAGGACAACTGGTCACCTTCTTTTTATTCAATTTTACCAAAGCATTCTAAATTAATCGAAGCAGGAATGTTCTAAATGAGCTTTATTTAGTGTAACAAAAAATACAAAAATCAACGTCAGTTTCATACAAAATGTATGAAAGGGAAGGCTTTACTATATAGTAAATATTTGAATGAAAAGTAGTTCAAATTTAACATAGGTTATATTCAATTGAAAACAGAAATTTCAGTTTTGATCCTGAGATTGATCATTTTTCGATTTATTTTTCCATTTTCCTTTATTCATTAAATGAAAATATGATATTTTAGTAACTTTAAATGTAAACAGAGACAGATACATAGTTAGGTTACGAGAATTTTTTTTATTTTAAGTATGCTCACAAAGAGAATAAATCAAAATGGCACTTAACACCAAACCAATCAATTTCATTAATGTTAAGTTGTATTGTGATTTGTGTTTTGCTTTCATATATAAAATCAACAACACCAATGTACAAAATCTCATACACACATTTAACTAAATTTAATGATTACATGCACACATGTATGATTTTAACATGAATGGCTTGCTAAATTTTATACAACAGCAACGATCGTAATGGCATTTCATCGAACTATCATTCAATATAAAAGAATATTCTCTTTCTCCCATTGTTATGACATTTAAGTCATTATGAAAATTGGTTTCGTATTTAATGCATAATTATGCAATTAAATATTATTCTTATGTTGATACAGCATAAATAAACCTTTTTTAATGATTCTCTGTATTTCAAGATTCAGAATATAGTGTACTGTTGTGCTGTGATTGTGAATAAATGTGTAGCAAAATAGAAATTGTGATTAGGTTGTTGTGTTCATTTTGAAATGTAAACATTGATCAGCTGATAATATTATTTATTGACAACTGCATGTTGAAAATTTCTTTTGAGCTGAATTATGTTTTTAAATTCGATTTAAGTTAATTTTTTCGAATACATAATTTCATTTAAATAAATTAATTATTAATTTTTTAAGTTTTCGCGTTCAATTATTTGTATTTTCATCAATATTACTTTTCTAAATTTATTTAGTAATGAGTTTGACTTTCGTCGTACGACCAAGCAAGAATTAAAGCGAATAGAATATATTTATAAAAACTAGATCAATTTATAATTAAATTTGATCGTTATTTATTTTGATTTGAAAAAAATGAAATATATTCAGATCTAATTTCATCCTTTCTTAGTCATTTTATGAAATAAAATGTTTAAAGCTCTAAGTTGTAATACCTAAAAACTTAAAAAGAAATTTGTACGTTTCCTATGAGTTTCATGATAAAACGTACATTATTGATACACTAAATAAAGCTCAATTCAAAAAGTGAGTATTCATTCTGGCTTTATATATCCAGGGGGCTTTGATTTTACTCACACACCAATGCTTATTTATATTATATTTTAAAACGGAAGCGACCACACGTTTTGTAAAAATTTAATTTTGTATATCGCTCGTGCCACTTATATATGGTTGGATTTTCTTTGTATTTTTTATGTACACAGCACAATAATTACTGTAGACTTATAACTAATATGGACATTCTGTTTTATATAAAATTATTAAATACTTATACAGTTAAATTACGTTTATTTTCAATATCACTGATAAGTTAACGTAGTGTTCTTTTTGTTTTAGTTCTGTACAATCACTAACATTATACTGTTTTTGGAATCAAATTGTTTCACGAGTTATGTACAATAAATGCTCAAGCCAATTAAGTCTATTAAATCAAACAAAAAAAAATTATTTTGCCACTTTCGAAAAAAACTAAAATTAAATTCTCGACAAGACGTTTTGTAAAAAAAAACATTTTTACTCGCACGAGACTGCTATTTTAATCAAAAATCAAAAGTCAACTCTTTCAAGCGACAACAATTATTTCCTTTTATACCGGTCAAAACAAACAGATCCAGACCATCAATATTGGTAAGCAGGCATACGAACGTACCTACGAAATATACTTTCTCGCGTTTTCTATTGTTTACAAAAAAAAGTGCAATTTGGTAGCAATAATATATCAGAAGAGTAAAACCAACGCAACTTGGAACGATCGACGTTCATAACCGATGGTCGACGTTTCCCACTTCTGCTTGTTTAGCCAATGGCAACCTTCTTGGCGCTTGTCGAATTGGTCCGTCCCTGTGTCGATCCGGTGTTTAACCATTTTTGTTCTGCCATTATCTTCCGGTGCCCCACAAAAAATGGACATATACTTCTGGAGCAACCTCTTAGCTGCCTGTGTTTCTTCTGATGTTAATTGTTCCGTTCTTTTCTGTGTTAGCTTCTCCGTTATTTTCCGTTGCCTTGGCTTTTACACACGGATTCGTCTCCTCGCATTTTATAACGGTGAATACTTTCTCAACTCGGCTGATGATAGTTCCCTTTTTGATTGTTTTTGTCATTAACGATAAATTAAGAGCCCGTATCGGTACTCTGAAGTCACAATCCGGCTTAACCAAAGCTTTTCCAATGATAAGTTCTTTGATTTGTAGCTCGTAACTGTTGGCTACTACAACCAACAACCCTTATGTTCACGGACCTCCATCCAATTTCTCCCAGACAACCGTTTGGAGTGTGGTGGTAGCTTCGTCCGATGATCCAATGTTATCCTCCTTATGACTGGCTCCTTTCCGTTGTTCAGTTGCAAAGGCAGTTCGACATTACCGTAACTCAATGTTCTTTGTCGAACATCCAATACGAATCCATTTCGTTTCATGAAGTCCATTCCCAGGATGATCTCATCCACAATATGTATCCGCAACCCATAGTGAACATGTCGAAAACTGTCGTTCCCGATTCGTATTGTCACCTCCTTCTTTCCTTTAATGGTCGCACTGTCGCCTGTCCCCGTTTGTAACTTGAAACCTTCCATTGATCGAACTCCATCCGTGATAAAATCTGGCCGCACAATCGTTCTCGTTGCTCCAGTGTCCAACGTTATTATACTGGATCGTCCCTGTACTTCGCCTTTCTCCTTTTGCCAATCTGGAAATGGGGATGAAGGTTATGGAGCATTTGGTTGTGGGAGTCACCTTTTGTTCCTCAAAGCTGACTCTTACTCGTTTAACGCCGTTGTTATTGTTTGGCATTTCTCCTCGGCTACTGATTTTCTTGCTTCCGGTGGCCATCGGTACATCGACGATGGTGTTCTCGCCCGTTTAAGCTTTATCTCCCAGCATCCCGCGAGATGTGCCCTGTTTTGTCACAAACCCAATATCTGATTTTACTAGTTCCATCCCGAAATCTCGTTGTCCGCCAGTTATCTGCTGGTTTGATGTTATTTCCCTGTTTGTGACTGATTGCTGGTGCCACTTCCACACTACGTACCTTGACTGCTCGTTTGATGATATGGTTTGCAGTCTCGTTGGTTAGTGCATACGCGATGGTTTCCGCGAACGATGATTTCGGAGACAATACTACCGCACGTCTCGTATCCGGATCTCGTATTTCATCGGTGAAAGCGTCGATCTTGATACGCTCTGTGTATTTACCCGCCATGTTGTAGTGGGCGAAGTGACCTAACCGCTCTACATCAGCTGCATACTCCTGGAACGTCTATCCAACCCGCTGACATTGTCTCTTCAACTCCATACGATGTAGTTCCCGTCGGTGGTCACCTCCATATTTACGCTCCAAAGCCAACATGATTTCGCCGTAACCCTCCCGTATTCTGGCACGATTTGCAGTAGTTCTACAGCACTTCCTTTTAACGCCACAATTAAGGCTGCCACTCGATCCTCCTCACACCAACCATTCCTTGTGGCCGCCATTTCAAACTGGAGTTTGAAGATGTTGAATGGTGTGGTTCCGTCGAACGTTGGTGACATCAATTTTATTGAGCTGTTGGTCGAGCAATTTGAGCACTGCCGTTGGTTTTAGATCCATTAGCTCTTGTTCAATCTTCATTATTCGGTGGTCTGCCGATTCAAATTTTTGATCCATTTTGTGATCGATCTCCATTTTAACTACGCTCAATTTTCCATTGATATCCTCATTTAAATCTTGTTGCAACTTTTCCAGTTGTTTCATTAGTTCTAGAGTTTGCTGCTGTCTAGTTAACATGTTTTCTTGATCCACTCGCATTTGCGCCTCCAATCTTTCTTGACCAGTTTTTTTTCTTCGAGGCCGCCGATCATTTGTTCCTTTCCGCTTACCATTTCACTTTTAAGGCCTCCGATCATCTACTGTGTTTGGAGTTGCATACCCACCATTAATTAGCCCATGTCAAAACCTCCAGATGTAGTTGGAGTAGTTTCCTTAACGAGGACATTCTGTTCTTCTGCTCTGCTCGTTGTTTTCGTTGACGCTTCAACCTGTTGGTTGGTTAGTACATTTATATATATTTTACACAAAATTGGATAGCCATTATCGGCCAATCCTGTAGATGTTGATCCAGGTCTGACTACTACATAAGAGTGATCAGTGCCTATAACTCGTGCTGAAATCGCTTTACCTAGGGATTTTTTAACCATTTATTCTTTTTAAGTAAATTTAAGTAAATTTTACTCGAATTTGGATGGCCACTATCGGCCAATCCTAGAGATGTTGGTCCAGGTCTGACTATTACATAAGGCTGTCTGGTATATTGTCTATGAAAAACCATCTCGTGCTAACCATCTGAGATGATAATCCAGGTCTGACTATTACAAAAGAGCATTGTATTGTCTATCTTATCATCTCGTGCTTTAAGAAATTTTTTTTTGTTGAGTGTATTGAAAAAACTTTTACTCAAAGTTGGATGGCCCTTATTGGTCAATTTCGGATGTGTTAATCTTTTTCTGACTATTACATTATATAGACCAATACATTGTCTACCTGAAACTATTTCTTTTGAGTGTTAAATCGGCGTATGGTTCATAATTCCTTTTTTTTTTTATTTATATATATATCATTGAATAGTAAATCGTATCACATGATAATTTATTACTAATGATAGTAACGCACTTATTTGAAACAAATAATTGAAGTGAATGTGGGTTTACCATAAATCAATATTCTGCTCCCAATAATCAAACTTTATTTATTAGATGACTAGCTCATGCGGTTTAATTCTTTTAAGGCGTCTCAGTTCTTGTGTTATGTCAAGAAGTGGTATTGCTTCACTGTTAGTATGTTGCAGTAATCTTCTTTCATGTTGGATTGCAGATTCATGGACCACTTCATCAATCCATTTAACATTAAGATCGTTGTGTAATTCCTGGTTGGTGACGTAGCGGTAAGCAATTGTTATTACCCGTAGAAATTTGTTTTGGCTGCGTTGAATAATTAAACGTTTTGATTGTTCCCCAGAGTTGTATGCGATATGTCCAAATTGGTTTAGTTATCGATTCGTAAATCAGGCGTTTACAGTACAGGCTTAGTTTAGAATGTCTTCATTAGCCAGTACATCTCGCGTTGTTTTATTTTAATTTGCTCTGCTCTTTTTCCAGTTCAATCTTGAATTAAGATGTCATTCGAGATATTAAGTAGATTCAGCTTGTGATGGTGATGCTATTTTTGTGTCGCAGCTTACGGAGGTTGCTATGTTTGTGCCGCAACGTGTGTGTAACCTGTACTGATTTTATCGAGTGCTTACAGTGAGTATTCAACTGCTTGATTCAGTGATTCACTTGATGCTAATACTGCTTTATCATCAGCAAAAGTTCTGATGAAGGTTGTTTCCGTTGGTATATCGGAAGTGTAAAAAAGATTACATGAGCTCTAAATCTAATACGCTACCCTAGTGCACCCCTGCTATGGCTGGGAAAAAGTTGGAGTACGTTTCTTGATGTTCTCTAGCTTTTCGTTTGGAGAGATACGACTCGAGCAATTATTAGTAATTTTGTGGCACTATTTCACCTTTTTTTGTAGATAATACTCTCATGACACACTCTATCAAAAGCCTGTGATACATCTAGCAATACGGCAGGACAATACTTCTTCTCTTTAAATGCTTGTTCAATTTTTGCGACGAACTTGATGTTTGTGACGAATTGTCGAATGCGCCATTTGAAAGGGCGGCAAATTTAAAAGAAAAACCAACAAAAAATTATTTTGTAAAATAAAAAAAAATTACGACTTCTTTGTCATTGAACGCAACCATTGTGCGTGGTGTCATTAAACGCACTCCATCTTAATTTTCAAATATCTGTCATTATTTTTTCAAGTCATTTAGTGTTTTAATGTTTGAACCAATTTGTAAAATTTGCAAAACGAGTATATATATATATATATATATATATATATATATATATATATATATATATATATATATATATATATATATATATATATATATATATATATATATACATATATATATATATATATATATATATATATATATATATATATTTATATATATATATATATATATATATATATTTATATATATATTTATATATATATATATATATATATATATATATATATATATATATATATATATATTTATATATATATATATATATATATATATATATATATATATATATATATATATATATATATATATATATATATATATATAAATATATATATATATATATATATATATATATATATATATATATATATATATATATATATATATATATGAGCAAAAATTGATATTCACTAAAGCAATCGAATTTTCCCTAAGTTCTACAAATTAAAATATAAAATATAAAATGTTCTTTGACTAATCGCCATGCTTTCATTTGGTCGACACTCACCGTAGATCATCATCATGTCGAATGCTTCCTGGTTAGTGTACAACATGATAAAAAACTTTTTCTAAGATAATTGTAATTTTATCACAAAGTAATAAAACAAAAAAATTGCATAATAAGTCAAAGAACATTTGATATTTTCTACATTTGATATCTTCTTGAAGGTCATTGAAGATCACCACTAGACATCCCCCTCGACTCTTAATAAATTTCATTATGAGTAATTTTTTCCTATCTAGCACCGTTTTTGAGATAAAAGCCCTACATTTATTAGGAAACTCACCCTATATATATATATATATATATATATATATATATATATATATATATATATATATATATATATATATATATATATATATATATATATATATATTTATATATAGAAATAAATATACATATATATATATATATATATATATATATATATATATATATATATATATATATATATATATATATATATATTTATTATGCACATATATTTATATATATACATATACATATATATATATATATATATATATATATATATATATATATATATATATATATATATATATATATATATATATATATATATATATATATATATATGTGCATAATAAATATAAATATGTATATATATATATATATATATATATATATATATATATATATATATATATATATATATATATATATATATATATATATATATATATATATATATTATATATATAGAGTGTTGTGTGGATCTTCATACCGAGTGTTTTTGTCTGCTCGGTATTTCTTTATTTGAATTAAATAAAATAAATGCGTTGTGTGTATGAGTGTGTAGTTGAAAATCTAATTACAAATGAGTATCGTTATTATATATTATTATATTACATTTCATTATATATTATTACATAGTATTATATTTTATATTGGAGTACTTTAAAAAACATCTTTGGGTCATCTCATCATATGCTGTATTTAAAGATGTGTCCCTATAATTCCCAATCCATCACCATCTAACGCGTGGGGAGTGTAAATTCCGCGATGACCCGACAGCATTTCTATATACAATATGATGATCTAATATATTGTCATTTCGTTTGTAAGGGAAACTATTTAAATAAATAAATAGTTTAGTGCGGTCATATTTAGCTAACCTGATCGATCATTCCATTCCACACATTCTATCGTTATGTCCGTTTTAAGATTTTACAACAAACAATCACACAATACACAAAAGTAGAATTCTTGTATAACACACTACAATCCAATGAAAGAAATCACCAAAGTGGCCGTCCGTTTCAGAAAGTTTAATAGTTTGTAATAGAATTATTATACAGCAAAAGAAGCTGCTTATTAAAGTAAAATAAACTTCCTGGTCAAGACCACCGGTCAAGTGATCCCCATCTAATGTTAAGAATGTCACTCAAATCTTATCCATTTACACTTATATGAATAAAGAAAACAAAATTATTTCAATAATTTAGTATTTTCCATGGAAATAAAGACAAAAGTTATTTAAGAGTACAACATACAATGGTACATATATATACCCAAGAGCAAAATTGCGGACTTTATTGACAAAATAAAATCAAGAGGAATATTAACCGTTCCTTTAAAACACGATTATCCTAATATATGAACAAGCATCTGCTAAATCGAACTTCAACATTTAGCCAATTCAAATCTCGCCAACATATAGGTCATTTTACTGACCATATATATTATCGTCAGTATAATGATCGTATAGTGGTAGTGATCCTAGATCGTATTAAACCAATCTTCAGTCCCATTAATCTACCACTAAACAACCTACCATTAATATACATGGCACTACATTAAAACCTCAATAGTCTTATAGATATAATCTTAGTTCAAATTTGATATAAGATACAAATATGAAAGCATCATTTCAAAAACTTTTGAATAGCTGTTGGTTTATCGATGACCATTATAATGTCCCAAGAAATCTAAAAGAATTTATTTAAATCTAAAAAACTTGAATTATATACTTACCTAGAATTAATTATTGTTATTGTTATTTGTATGTCAAAGTGTGACAGTATTTTACAATTACATGTACTTGCTGTAAATTATGATTACATCAATGCGTATATGTATACGGCCGTTTTCCATCGAAAAACATGGCCGATCCTATGTATGTGTAAATGAATAGAAAGTCGTAAATACATCAACAATCGTATGAAAAAGTCGATTTTTTCGAAATTTTTGACTTTTAACTACTTATAACTTGGTAGGCAGGCCCCATAGCGAATTACTCACTATCCAGAGTTTGTAAAATGATTATTTATCAACAATCCTGGATTAATAATTTTCATTAAAACCAATATTTTAATTCATGTTTTTGAAGATTTAAGAATCTAGATTTTTATATTTTCGATCGTGAATAGAAAAATAAAACGAAATGAATTTGTATGATCGGGTTTAAATACATATTATTTGTTATATTTTGCTCTGGTTCGCGCATACGAGTAGTAATATTATGTTATTTTGCATCCCGCTCGTTTTTTACATTTTTCCTTCGTTTCCATTTTTTTTAGAAATAATGCAAACAGTTTTGTTCTTCGTTGTCTTTTAGTGCATTTCGCTTCATTTTTATTTTATTTTTGATTTTGTTTCTTTGTTTTAGTTTGCCACGAGCATTTGAGGCGAAAGCATGTGTTCGTTGTCAGTATGATTTTATTTTTACGTAATATTTTTAAATCACGTAACATTTTATGCGTTTTAATTTTTGTTAGGCTTACAGAATTTTTATTTAGGATTATTAAAACTGTTTTAATTGTAAACTTAAATTACTTAATTCTTTATAAAAATTATAAAATTGATATTTGGTCAATTACGTTTGTGTGCTTTGTTGTCTTTTAGTGCATTCGTTTCGTTTTTAATTTATTTTTGATTTTGTTGCTTTGTGTTGTTTTAGTTTGCTACGAGCAGTTGCGACGAGAGGATGTGTTTGTTTTATGATAAATTTTATGTTTTCGTAATTTATCTTCAATTTACATAAAATTTTACCTGTTTGAATTATTTTTTGTAGGTTTATAGATATTTAACAATTTTATTTAGATTTTGATCATATCTATCTGAATTTTAACTAGGAAATAAATTAAACAAAACGTTAATTTTATTATTTCCAAAAATAATTAAATTGATGTTTCGTTTAATTTTTTCGAAATAGAACTAACGAATTAACAATCAAACAAATTTTGTCATCCGAAGTAGTCAGTAAAATTATGAATGGAATAATATCAAATTTATTTATATTTTTCATGTTTATTGAAATTTATATTTCCGCAAATATATTTTAAATTTGCCAAAAATTAAATATATTTTAGGCCAATTTTTTTTCATACTGACAAGTAAACATACAATACAATACAATAACAGTAACAGAAAATGTACCATCAAAAACAAAAAGAAACAAAAAAATCAACGTAAACAAAACAAAAAAAATAATTTTTGTGACTTTGTGTATTCTTTGTGTGCTAGAGTGTTTTTCCTATACAAAATTCAAATGCAAAAGAGGAGTTACGTTATCTAATCACTGTTTATACATTTTCTCGAATCACATTGAACCATTTTGATCATGTGATCATATTCGATAAACGAAATATTATTGAACTAACATAATAGCCGAAAATAAAAATAAAAATCAGGAAAATTTCTTATGAATGAAAAATTTGAGCATGTATCAATAAATGGGAAATTTATTGTACAGCAGTCTTGATAAATAATCATATTTAAATGCCTCATATAAAAAAATTGATGTTAAGGCCTGTATTGTAAGATACAACAAAGCAAAGTCACAAAATTGGGAGAAATCGACAGTTTACGAACGAATTATACAAATTTTGTTGTTTTCTATTCATTTACTCACACTAACTCATAAAAGAGAATAATTGGCCTGAGCTTTATTGGTATTGATAGGACGTTCAAATGTAGACTGTAATGTATGTATTTGCGTTTTCAACATCAAATAATGATGTTTATACAACACACACAATACCAACGTATACAAAAATAAAATGTAAGTCGCCAATTACATTGAATGTATATATAGTTGCCATTACAACGATCGCACAATGGCAGTGATCGCGTTAAATTTAAATCTCCAAAATCTCTTTTATGTGATATTCTTTGCAAAATGAGAGAAAAGAGCACTTTTTTTTTATTAAAGAATACGAAAAAAAATTGCTCTTTTTGTCGATGTATTGGTGAAAATAAAATACAAATTATGATGCTACACAATTTACACAAACATAAATTTCATAGTATTGTCTTTTAAAACATATAGATTTATTTTATTATAATCCTTTATTATTATTGTTATTAACTTTTTATTTAATTTTGATAATTTCACACATTTACGACAAAATATAGTTCACAAATGAAATTAAAAATGGCGTTTTGTTTTTGTTTATTTTGTTTTGGCATTTGAAAATTTATATGTGTGGGTAAATCTGTAAAAAAATCTCGATTTTTCAAAAGTGCTCGAGATCAAAAAAAAATTGCTCGAGATCATTTCCAAAGAATGTCAAAAACGCACGTGTTTCGAGCAAAAAGAGCACTTTTTAGCTGTCAGAGCAACTTTTTTTTGTCCAAAGAATATCGCATTACTGTATGCTTTGATACATACATAAAACAAAATATTCAAAATTGTTTAAAGGACAGGGGAATATATAGCGTTCTATATGAAGAGCGAATTATGGGATGGGGAATGAGGTAACTAAACGAGACAGAACGAAAGACATATCGCATGCGATCGTTTCCAGCGGAATATTGTGATGTGGATATGAAAATGATGAATATAGAATACAAAGACAAAACGTTATATACTATAATATATAACGGAGAAACAAGAACAGACTATATAATATTATAAAATAAAATATAATACTATGTAATAATATATAATAAAATGTAATATAATAATATATAATAACGATACTCATTTGTAATTAGATTTTCAACTACACACTCATACACACAACGCATTTATTTTAATTAATTTAATTAAAGAAATACCGAGCAGACAAAAACACGTCCACTCGGTATGAAGATCCACACAACACTTTATATATATATATATATATATATATATATATATATATATATATATATATATATATATATATATATATATATATATATATATTTATATATATATATATATATATATATATATATATATATATATATATATATATATATATATATATATATATATATATATATATATATATATATGTATACATATATATATATATATATATATATATATATATATATATATATATATATATATATATATATAATTTGTTTTAAAATTGTCGGACGTGATCGAAAGCACCTTATGCATTCATGCACAACTTTACGACAAAGATTTCTACCTCCAATTATCCAATATTGAGCTCTTAAACTATATAGTTAAGCTTGTAGGCCGGCGTGAAGCTGACGTTGATGTTCATTTCGAACTAAATTTTTTGTGAATGTGTTTGAAGCTGGTAAAATAATTTGATGCTTTTTGTCAAAACAGACATCTACATTATTTAACCTACCGCCGACGCGTAACAAATTATTTTCATCGAGGAATGGGTTAAATGATTTTAACTTACTATCATGCTAAACTATTTTATGTTTACGAATGGACACAATATCTGAAGAAAATGCTTCATTTTGAATCAGTTTTAAAATACGTATTCGAGAAGCTTCTACTTCATTGGTAGTCACCTCTTCGGTCATACGAGAATACTTCTTCGGTTGCAGGTTATAATAAAAACGAAAGCACAAAGCTACTATTACTATCCTTATCAATTTAGAAATATCCGAATATTTGTCGATAATACTGAGGTCGGGATTACGATCACCCTTTTTTAATTCAAGAATTTCAGAACTGATTTTAACATTAGATGATTTCGGCCAACTACACGAATTTACCTCTAAAAACGAAAGACCTTCCCACCATAACTTTGAAGTAATAATATCTGTAGGCATTAGTCCTCTAGATATTAAGTCAGCGGGGTTAACGGCAGTAGGAACATACATCCAACTTTCTAACGAAGACAAATCTTGAATTAAAGAAATTCTATTTGCTACAAAAGTAGCAAACTTAGACGGACACGATTTAATTCTTAGCAATATGATTTCTGAATCGGACCATAAACAAATTCTATTAAATTCAATTTCCAAGGCTTTTATTACCTTATCTGCTAGTTGCGCTAATAATAAATCCGCGCACAGTTCCAAACGAGGAATGCTTTGCTTTTTTAATGGAGCAATCCTTGAGTTTGCACATAACAAAGAAATTCGACTGACATTTGAAAAATCAGTTACACGTATATAAATTACACAGCCGTATGCTTTTTCTGCTGCATCTCCAAAACCGTGCAATTGAATTGAGTTTATATTATTACTAAAGAAACAACGAGGTATATTAATTGTACAAATTGATGGCGACTGACGTCTAAAATTGGACCATGTGTCAGATATTGATGACGGAACTTCGTCATCCCATAATAAGTTGGGAATGCTCCACAGTGATTGCATTATTAATTTAGCTGTTACTATCACTGGCGCACATAAACCTAATGGATCAAAAAGCTGTGCGATTTCTGACAACACAGTTCGCTTAGTAAAAGTATTTTGAAGTGTGGCCTTTCGAAGAATTATTTTTTAATTATCAGATTCAGGATTCCAATGAAGGCCTAATAATGATATCGAGTTATCTAAACTTGAATCAATGTCGGTTATATCCTATAAACTCGTGCAATTAGAATTCCATTTACGTAGATCGAAGCCACCCTTTGCAAGTAATTTAATTAAATCCTGTTTAAAACGCTGTGCTTCTTCGAAGGAGTTTGCACCTGATAACATATCGTCGACATAAAAATCTTTTTCTAGCACTTTCGAGGCAAATGGAAAATTATTTCGTTCGTCAACTGATAACTGTTTAAGCGTACATATAGCTTGAAAAGGTGCACTTGACGTTCCGTATGTGACGGTACATAGTCGATAACATTTAATTTCCTCATTTAACGATTCACGCCAAAATAGACGCAATAAATCACGATCATTTTTATGTATAAGTAGTACATTTTTGTGATGTCAGCTGATAATGCGAAAAGATATTTTCGAAATCGAACCATAATTGAAAATAGATCCTGCTGAATCGTGGGTCCAGTCATGAGACAATCGTTTAATGAAATATTTTTGATTGATTTTGACGAAGCGTTGAATACCACACGCAACTTAGTTGTTGTGCTGCTTTCTTTCATGACGGCGTGATGCGGAACAAAATAAGTTTTTTCATATTGGCTTTCGGAATTTTCAGGTTTTGGAATTAATTGCATATGTTTTAAATCGATGTATTCTTTGATAAAAGCTTTATATTGTATATATAAATCTGGATTCTTAGACAATCTATTCTCCAGATATTGATATTGTTTGAAAGCACTAATTTTATTATCATTAAGATCCACAGTATTTTCTTTTACCGTTAACGCGACACTATATCTACCACACGGAAGGCGTATAACATTCCGAACATAATGTTCTTCGCACATTTTTTCTTCCATTGACAAGTCATTTGGTAAGTGAATCTGTTCTAATTCCCAAAATTTAGAGATTTTATTATTTAAATCTTCTTGAACAGATGATGTAAGCGACATTCACCTATTAATAAGCGTATTCAAATTGGGATCCGAAGAATTGTTATATGTAGTTTTACCGTACACAATAACACGTAATTGTGTATTTTGAAATAATGGAAGTTCTGGGACAACTTTAACTGTAACACCGTTAACAATTTCGTTGTAACTTTTCTGCACCGATGAGCATGTCTATTTTATGACTTATAAAAAACTGTGGATCTGCTAATGTGATATTTTTAGGTATGATCGACCGATCAAACTGAAATGAGCACGATGGTAGATCACTAAAGTCACGATGGTAGATTTGATAAGACTAAAAAATCTAAATCTATTTTATAGTCAGATACTCGAGACTGTATACTTAAATTGACGATGTGCTTGACTTCCGTAAGTTTTCCGTTTATACCTGATACTCTAATCGAACTTGATTTTTCACTGGGTTTTAAAATTTGACATAGATTTTCGGTTATGTAATTTGATTGGGATCCACTATCTAATAATGCCCTACATGGAATTCTATGTCCATTCGATTCAACCCATACAACCGCAGTTGCCAATAATATTTGCGAAATAGTGCCTTGATTTTTAGAACTTTGAAAAGATTGTTTTACGGAGTCTGTAGAAATGGCACTAGAGGTTGAAGTTATTTCGGGATTGGAAATATTTTTATTGTTTGAATTAATCGAATTTTCTCTTTTGTCTTCTGAAGTAAAACTTGCGTTTGTTTTTTCAAAATGCAATAACGTGTGATGTCTTAATGAACATCGCTTACACGCTTCAGCTTTACAATCAAAGACTCGATGTATTGACGATAGGCAACTGGTACATAATTTTAATTGTTTGATCAATTCATACCGTTTGAGTGGTGACCAGTGTGAACTACAAAATCTAGGACATAGACTGAGTGTATGATTCTCCTTACAAACTGGACATTTACTGGATATATTCATGCCGATTATACAACTCGCCGGATTTACTGCGCCGGGAGTTCAATCGATCCGCATTCGATTCGCAATTAATTTTTTTTGCATTATAGAAACCGCCGGAAACCTGGGGGTCTATTATGAAATAAATCCGAGTCGGATTTTTCCGTTAACGGATATTTCCGTGCTATTATGAAACTAAAAAGCAAAATCGAATCGGATTTTTTCCGAGTGCACAAAACAAAATCCGACTGCTTTTGAGCTGTCGTATTTTTTCGATTAATCGTATTTTGACGTTTCTATATGAAAATAAGCAAAAAATTATCGTAATTTTACGTAAATGTTAAAGCAGATAAATAATTATTATTATATTGATAAAATAATTACTATAATATAATAATTACTTAGTTGATATATTAATTTATATAGAAATCCGACAATACAAGTTTCATAATAGGGTTAATCCGTGTCGAATCGGATTTTTTCGTTAACGGAAAAATCCGACTCGGATTTATTTCATAATAGCCCCCCTGTACTACCGATCCGCAATGAAACTGCGATTTCACTAGCTGTCAATATTTTTATATATAAATTTTATATTGCACAGTAGAAAAGCGGTGAGAAATATGCATGGAAATATATTTAAATTGAATTTTTTTTTATTAAACCCCGTAAGAGCGGAATGAAAGGATTACTTCATTCACTATAGGGAACCGTGTCAGCTTTCGATGGTCTCAAAATCAACGAGTCCAAAATCAAATATTTGATCTCTGGTTTTAGAGACCAAGACGCAAATGATAACACACAGCAAGTACATTGTGTCTCAATCAACGTATCAGGTGGTCAAGCAACTAATTTCTACAACCACCGTCTCATCATTCACCGATAGTAGAAACACTGATCTCAACATTCTAAAGACAGAAGTTAGATACATCCTTCAAACAAGCATACTTAATAGGATAAATTTAGGAGGCTAGTCGAACCAAATTGGTCTTTAAATATTCCGCTCAGTAAAAAATCTGTTTGAATGAGCTGTTTTGAGCAGATCAGCTGGACAAGCTACCGTCGTTCAAGAAAAGAAAATTATTAAATGATATTGACTACAGTGTAAATCTACCTTATAAAGTTTTTTAGGTGTCTAGAAATATTCAAGTTTACTCTAAATAAGTTAATTTATAAATATGTTAAGGCTCAAAAAAATGCTTTTCAAAGAGCTGAAAAGCAATTTAGCAAAGGTAGTAAAATCATATTCTATTTAACTCGGGAATTTAAATTGGCAGCTACTTTATGATTAAGGAAGTTGGGTAGATGAATAGTGTTGGTCAAACTTGTTTTGTTAAAATGATACAAACCACAGTTTCAGTAATTATTTAGAAATATTAATAAAAACACCCAAAACCCACTTTAATAAGAGCCGGTCGAAACATCATCAAGCGCACAATAGACGTTAGGCAAAACGAGTGAAGATATCTTCTTGGTGTAGCCCATCATTTACATAACATGTCAGAAAAAATATATCGATAAATATATCGAATAATAAAAAAAATAAAATTAATTTATTAAATAAATTTAAAAAATTTAATTTTATTTAATTTATATTTGTGCTTTCAGCAAAAAATCACAAATTAAACTTTCATCGTATGAAATCCGCATTCAATTTAATGCGGATTTGAAATGACATAATTTACATGGATAGCGTTTCACTTGCGAATTCAATAATACCTATTTTACACACTGCATTACCGTCCTTCGTTCACTTAACATCCGACGTTTTCAATAATACGAAAAACTTCCAAATCGACTTAAACTCCCGCCGCAGCAATCCGGCGAGTTGTATAATCGGCATGATTATTTGACACGTATACCCGATTCGGAATTGCTTTATATATAATATTTTTGCTAGCCGACGATGTCGTTCCTTTTGTTTGTCCTATGACTTCTAGAATTTTAACCCGCTTTTTGAGAATCTCGATAAATTCACAAAAAGTCAATATTTTATCTGACGAGGAATTTTTAACTGTTTCGATACGAGATGGGGAATCTAACTTTTCCATTAAGTGATGAGTTAAGATTAAATTTCAAGTTTCGATATTTACTTTCAACGATTTAAGTGCATTGTAATGCTTTTCGGCGGACTCCACAAAGTATTGTAACGAACTTGCAGAATTTTCCTGAGGCCTTTTGATATCATTCAAATTTTTTACGTGAAGTTTCTGAATTGAAATTTCATTATTATAATGATCGAAAACAGTTTTCCATGCTGTGTCATAATTATCATGTGTAATAGGTAAGTTTTCGATGAAATGAAAAGCTTTACCATTTCTTACTGATGAAATTAAATAATGAACTTTAGTGACAGAACTGATAGAGTCATTTGAATGAATAAGATCAACGAATATATCTCTAAAACTAAGCCAAGTCAATTCGGTTCCATCGAATTTTGGAAGATTTATTTGAGGAAGTCTAATTGCTACTGAAGTTTCGACATTTTTTTATCTTTATTTATATTTAAATTTGCATCATAAAATTCCAATTTAGTTTTATTTTCTAAATAATGAATTATATCTAATATTGCTGACTCTAAGGTGCCGTAGTAATCCTCAAAGGTGAGCTTATCATCTGAGTTTATCTCCGTAGAATCTATACCCTCCAAAGTGTCCTCCACTTCATTAAACTTTCCATACGCTAATCTTATGCGATGCAACACTGACTGTAGTTCACCGATGGAATTATATTCATTCTGTGCGTATTTGTTTTTAAAGTAAGTGATTCTGCCTTTATGGCCACTTCTACTATTTTTTAATTGATTAATTTTAATATTTAATGCTTCAGCATCCAAATCAGTACTATATTCAGACATTTTCAATAAGAAATATTTACTAATTGAATTATTCACATATACATTTTCTTAAAAATATAAATTTTACCCTCAACCAATTAAGCAAATTATAACTATAAAATAAATTAAACTAATAATAATAGTAATAACAATAATAATATTGCTAAAATATGTTTTATGGAATTTACCACCATGCAACGGTTTAGTTATTACCGTTACTCCTAACTGCATACAATGGCTGCTGCGCATTAATCTGCTAAAACGATGTTATGGCATCCAAAATCCGAATAATGATTAAATAATAATAATTGTTGAATCTTTACATTCCAATTTTAAATAAATTTATAGAATAATCCGGCTCGAAGGACCAAATGTTGATTATAAAGACATAAGTGGACTGTATGTGAATGTTTGCTTTAAATATGCGCAATACTTCGACGATGTTATTCGATGGTATTTATTTTTCGACGGTGTTTATTTGACGGGATTATTATTAAGATCAACCTTTAATTAACTTGGTATCACTTTGATAAACTATAATAAAACTCGTTATCGGAATTAATATTAATTTATTTTGATTTTAATTAACTTTTCAATTACTTTGCAATGAAGCTTAACCTTTAATTACGAAGAATATAATTCAACTAAAATTCTATTGCAATTCTATTTGGCTCGAAGGACCAAATGTTGATTATAAAGACATAAGTGGACTGTATGTGAATGTTTGCTTTAAATATGCGCAATACTTCGACGATGTTATTCGATGGTATTTATTTTTCGACGGTGTTTATTTGACGGGATTATTATTAAGATCAACCTTTAATTAACTTGGTATCACTTTGATAAACTATAATAAAACTCGTTATCGGAATTAATATTAATTTATTTTGATTTTAATTAACTTTTCAATTACTTTAATTTTGATTTTAATTAACTTTACCTTTAATTACGAAGAATATAATTCAACTAAAATTCTATTGCAATTCTATTTGGCTCGAAGGACCAAATGTTGATTATAAAGACATAAGTGGACTGTATGTGAATGTTTCCTTTAAATATGCGCAATACTTCGACGATGTTATTCGATGGTATTTATTTTTCGACGGTGTTTATTTGACGGGATTATTATTAAGATCAACCTTTAATTAACTTGGTATCACTTTGATAGACTATAATAAAACTCGTTATCGGAATTAATATTAATTTATTTTGATTTTAATTAACTTTTTAATTACTTTGCAATGAAGCTTAACCTTTAATTACGAAGAATATCATTCAACTAAAATTCTATTGCAACACGACGACTGTTGCGACTCTTACGACAAAAAAATGAAGTTCATTACATTTGCTTAATTTTAAATAATATAGAGCAATAAAACTTAGTTAACATAAAAATATGTTACTTAACCTAAATAATTTAACATTAGTAAACAAAATTAACAGGTATGACGTACTCAATAAGCATCAATCAGAAATCAACAACTTTCTAGCGGGAAACCAAATTACTTGGCACTTTATTCCACCTGAATCTCCTCACTTCGGCGGTGAATGGGAGGCGTCGATTAAGTCTGTGAAGGGTCATCTAAAACGAGTGATTGGAGAATCTAGACTTACGTTTGAGGAGTATGCAACCCTGCTGTTTTGAAGCTTCAAATTGAAGCAGTCTTGAACTCTCGCCCGCTAACTCCATTGGAACATCAAGATAATTCAGGATACAATTTTTTGACGCCAGGCCATTTTCTGCTAGGAGGACCTCCAATAATCTTCGCTGAATGTGGTCTTGAGATTAAGTTGACCCTTAACCAAAGATGGAAATTAATTCAAGATATGCTGAATAGATATGCACAACGAGTATCTAACAAGCTTACAACAATGAATGAAGTGGCAGATGAAGCGCCAAAATTATAAGATCAACGATCTTGTATTGTTACGTGACACAAATCAACCCCCAGCCAGTTGTAGAAGAGGTCGCATCACGGAGATATATCCTGGTTCATATGGGTTAGTCCGAGTGGTCAACGTTTAAACTGAGAGAGACTACAAAAGACCGATTTGTTAAATTTGTCCCTTATTTATATCTTAATAATCATTTGTATGACTTGTATAATCATATGTATAACTTTTTATTCATTGTTGTTGCAAGAATGCCAATTGTATTTAGAAGTAGTGCATGATTCAGCTTTTCTTTAATGGATGATAATGGAATTTCGATTAGAAGATGTAATCTTTTCCATCCATCAACGGGGGAAGTATGTTTCGACTTCATTCGTTACGTTTAATTAACCGACCATAATTGGTCGATAGGGTGAACCAAGCACTACCTAATAATAATTAATGTCTTGTTCTTTTTTGTACATCATAGTATGTGTTGTTTGACATCTTAAGAATGTCGCACTGAACATTATAATAATTATTGTTTGATAAACCAAAATAAAATACATACAGTCCACTGCCATATTTGCTGTTTATCAAAAAGTCAAGAACAATATATATATATATATATATATATATATATATATATATATATATATATATATATATATATATATATATATATATATATATATATATATATATATATATATATATATATATATATAAGTAGGAAATATTATTCTGGAGGAAGCAGCAAATCGAAATAAAACCACACCGTAAATCATATAATATAATATAATTCTAATTCATATGATCGTACTTTACAATGTATTATATTGAACTGTTTTTGAATGTACAAAATCTTTACCCAAAACATGATATCGAAAAATCGATTATATTCGATACATTCGAGATTGATTTTTATTACACTTATTTTAATTTGACAACAGGGTGTTACTTGTTTCTTTCTCGCCGACCTATTGCAAATTTATTCTGCTAATAACAATCCCACTCGGCCGTCCTGAGTTTCATCTGTCTCAGATGAAATACTTTGTTGATAATCGCCGTCCTTGTCACTCGTCCCATTTTCATCATCCATCATACCGCAGTAATAAGGTTTCATCAGCTCGGCACTTGTTGTTGTATTTTGAGGCCCCTCCGTCTGTGTGACCTTTCTAACATCGTAACGATCATGATCTTTAACTGCAGTTATCTCATATGGACCAAGAAACTTGGGATATATTTTATTTCCATTGAATTGTGTTCGTTTAATAACCACCCACTCTCCACGACTGTATAAGGGTGCCAGGCGCCTTCTACGGTTGAAAGTTTTACGATTTTCGTTTTGCACAATGTTTATTCTGCGTTTTGCATTCTCTCGTAACTCCATTCGGTTGTCATCAAATAAAATTGATGCTTCTTCTTCTAGCGCCTCCTTAATCCTAATGTCTTCGGGACACCTCATTTTTACTCCCGTTAATAACTGAAAGGGACTTGATCCGATAGTTCTTTGGTAAGAATTATTCAAGTATCTCTGGAACTTATCCACATACTTGTACCACTCTTCTGGATTCGACATTGCTAATTTAGCTAGCGCTGGTATAATAATTCTGTTTATGTGCTCTACTTGTCCATTGCCCGATGGCATTCCCACCGTAATCGAAAAGTGCTTAATACCTTCATTTCCACAGTACTCGCCAAATTCCTTTCGGAAGGCAGGACCTTGATCCGATATAATGACCGATGGATTCCCGAATATTGCCTTCTGTAGCTCTAATTTATCGATAGTTTCTTTTGTCGTAGTAGTTTTGGTCGGGTACAACCAGACAAACTTGGTAAAACTATCAATTACACAGAAGATGTATTTATATTGCTTCTTCGTGGCAACCAAGCTTCCTAGATGATCCACGTGATAGGTATATAAAGGAACATCACCTTTCGGAATTGGGTTAAGCAGCCCATCTTGTTTGCCCGTTTTCCTTTCCGCTAGAATGCAAGGAACGCAATTTTTAATATACAGTTGAATCTTTGCGCGCAATTTGGTGATAAAAAATTGCCTTTCAACTAGCTCCTCCGTCTTCTTAATATCAAAATGACCTTGCTCGTGATACGTTCGTATAACTTCTGTTTGCATTTTCCTCGGTACAACTATCAATGCTCGACCTAAAATTGATTTGAATAAAATTCCATTAATACTTATATAATCGTTATATGGGCCGGAGTTTAATATCTCCAGTATCGCCTTTATGTGTTCATCGTTTTTTTGAGCCGCTTTTACTCTAGCCGTTACTGTTTCTTCAATTGTTAAGACGATAGGGTTTCTACTCAATGCATCAACGTGTTGCATGCGAGCTGACGGGTGATGTTCCAGTGTATAATCAAACTCCTGCAACTGTAAGGCCCAACCTGCAATTCGCGAAGTAAGCTCTTTCGTCTCCATTGTGTATTTAAACGCAGCGCAGTCTGTGACAATATGAAATTTCAACCCTAATTAAATTTTTTTAATGCTCTCACAATCGCTAGAACCTCCAATTCATAGCTGCTATATCGTTCTTCGCAGGCTGATGTCTTCTTACTGTAGTAAAATACAGGATGAAAGAGTTGATCACCATCAAACTTCTGGAGAAGGATAGCCCCTAATCCGATCTTACAGGCATCCGTGTGTAATTGTGTCTCTGCTGCTACACTGTAAATTCGTAGAACAGGTTCGTCGACTAACGTTTGCTTCAACTTCTCAAATGCGTGCTTTTGAATTGGCCCAAATTTGAACACCATTTCTTTTCTTAGAAGGTCAGATAGAGGTTTTGCGTAAATTGCATATCCTTTTACAAACTTTCGGAAATAGCCCGTTAAACCCAAAAACGACTGGAGTTTTTTTAATGTATTTGGCTGTGGAAATTTCAGTATTGCTTCCTTCTTGCTCTTCGATGGTTGAATACATCCGTTTTCAATTTCATAACCGAGATATTCTATACGCGTACATAGAAATTGGCACTTCGACCAATTTATCTGCAAACCGTGGTTTTCTGCAAACTTTAACACCGTTGAAAGTCGATTGATTGCTTCTTCCTCATTTATAGCCGGAATCACTAAGTCGTCCATATAAATGCATACAATCCGCTGTACATATAGTGGTTTAAAAATATGATTGATGAAGCGCTGAAAGGTTGCAGGAGAATTGCACAAACCAAATGGTGCACGAACAAATTCGTAGTGAGCCATCGGCGTGATGAAGGCTGTGTACTTTATGGAGCTTTCCTCCACTCGGACATGAAAGAAACCATTCCGAAGATCCAAAGTGGTAAATATTTTGCTATCTTGAAGCTGATCGATTTGATCCTCCATTAAATTCATCGGAAATCGATCTTTAATAATTTTTTCGTTGATCCTCCTATAATCTATACATATAGACGTTTTGAACCGTCTTTTTTATTTGCCAATACTATTGGACTTGCGAACTCTGAATTACTGGGCCGTATTATACCTTCTTCTAGCCATTCCCGTACTTGTTTGTCCACTATATCCTTTTCCAACGGTGAAAGACGACGAGGTTTTTGGAAAATCGGTTTCTCGTCAGTTAAAATAATTTTCATTTTGATATCATCCTCAAAATGCAATCTCTGTGGAGTGTAATTAACAATGATTTCTTTAATCTTCTCAGCATGACTGTTGTTTTTAATGTGGTTCAAATTAAGGTTCAAATTGCCGTGCTCGACTGTTACACAACACTGTTCCGGTACAAATCTCTTCATAGTAATGCTATTTGGAGTTAAAATAGTTACTGTCTGATTTAAAAGCTCCTTACCGATGATCACCTCACATGGTAATACCTCATCTGAAACAACATGGAAGACAGTATTATAAATTTCTCCGTCAATAGTGACATTGGTATGGAATAATCCGAGAGTTGAAATATGATTAGACCCTGCTCCTTTAAACTTGGTTATTTGGTGAATCAAATCTGGTCGCCCAATGTGCAAATATTTTTTCATTGTCATTAAGTTAAGATCACTGCCCGTATCCACCAAACCATGGATAATTACACCTCGCACGACTAACTCTTTGACATCTTTTGTACGGGAAGGTCGGTCTTCCTGAATTGACATTACCTTGCTCACTCCAGCCTCTATCTTTTTTGGGCATTTCGGCGAAATATGCCCAAAATCATTACAATTATAACATTTTGGTCCTTTTTCTTTATTTGGACATTTGTCACCCATGTGATCTCGGCTTCCACATCCAAAACAGTGTTTACCTTTTCGGAACTTATTACGTTTTATCTCCTTTTCTCCATTTTGGTCTATAATTGTGTTACCTATTTTTGGCGCTCTTTTATTTTTGACCAATTGAATTTCGCTGTAAATGTCCAATTTATCTTGAAATTGTGTCATCGTTTTAGCACCATATAGAATTGCTTTATTAACTTCTTGGTCATCTATGCCTGCTATGCAATATTGAAAAATGGCTTCATCCTCTATACTGCCCCTTTTGGCTATTTCCCTTAAAGCAATTAAATATCGCTTGAACGATTCATCAGGTCTTTTTCTGCGTTCAAACATTTTCCGATGCACCGTTGCAC